>VDFB02000002.1:152980294-153020126 GCA_007258455.2 Sequoia sempervirens | reverse complement strand
GGAGAGAGATAGAGGGAGGGAGGGAGTGGGAGAGAGATAGAGGGAGGGAGGTGCTAGGTCTCAAAAATGTAGGCAAAATGCCTCAATAGGTTGCCAATCTCTTGGTACGTTTTAGGGGAAAAAACAAGGCCAAAATGGTTTAGCCCTTCTTCTCTTCAGGTGCTGCTAGACTGAGGTGGGTATACCTATATGAATGAGGCAGACTTGGTTTGTGTTTATTTCCTAAAATAATTCATCCACAATGGAAAATGGGAGTGGATAAATGGATTTTATTTTGGTATAGATTGTATAGCAATATTAGGGCTAAAACTTAATATGTTCAATTTAACAGGTGTAAAACTGGGTGAAACCTAAATGGTGAAAATGCATAGACTAGTGCCTTATTGGATATGCAGAGTCAAATGAGAATTCTAAAATGAGTAACTTCTTTCTGGAAGATACTCTAATTGTTTGGAAAATAAATTTGAGTTTATAACTTGTATAAACTTGCAAGAATATGATTACCAAGTTCTTCTTAATGATCCAAATGAGATTCCCTAATTATTGTGATCAACTAAAAGGATTTAATATTTTCTTGAAAGAACCAATTAATCAACCATACAGATACAAGTGTGCATTGATAAACTGAATATAAGCTTGTTATATCAATTTAAATAACTAGAAAACATCAACCTTGGAGACAACTTCAGTAATACTTTCAATTAACACAACAAACAACTAATACCATAAATACACCACCACATTAAATGATTTTCATTGATATCTCCATAGTTTCAAACATGCATCATAGTCTCATAATTGCAAAACATTGTAATCTACTGTATCTTTCTCCTATTCGATATTTGCTATTTGCCACCAAAAATGGATATTTATACATCAACTGCTCAAAAGGACATGTCCTTTCAAAAATGCCTTATGTTAAAACAAAAAGTAATTAAAAAGAAATAATTAGGCTCTGTTAAGCCACAAATGAATCTTTGACAAGTGCTCCAAGTGGTCCCAACACTCAAGTGTATCTGCATCTCCCAATGCATTTTGGATCGCAATCTCCATTTTCACTGTCTTTTCATTCTATTTGCATGCTTCATCCAATGTTGTATCTTTCGTGGTAGTTGTCTTTAGAATTTCTTGCAATATTGATTCACTTTCACCTTTCCACCTAGTCATTTCTTTTAATTTTTATCTATCATCAAATAATGCAGTCAATCCCTTTTTGGTGGCATCAATTAATCCATGTGCATCCCCTCGGACTTCTTCAAAGAATTCTATGTGCTTGTTCACAAGATCATTTGTAGCCTCAATTGCTACATTATTGGAAACATACCTCTAGCTTATTTCTTGAAGCTTCTCTAGAATCCTACCATCCATTCTTTTGTGTTCTCGCAATGCAGCAAAGTTATGTGAGTGTGTTCCCCAAAGCTTATTCAACCAAGTTGTTAGACTGGCTTGTCTTTTCTTAATTACTGCTACAAGTGCATCATATTTCCCTTGATAATATGCACTTGATCCTTCCCAATGATCTTTTTCTTGTGAACTTTCACCATGAGTGAGCAGCTTGGTTGACTTCATTGTAACTCCTAACAAATCTTTCAGGTGGTCATTTTCTCTCAACATCCTCTCATTATTCATTTTGCACATTTCTCTTTCCTTGATTAACATTTGTATTTGAGCTTTGTTCAGTTTTGCTACATTGATTCCAATCTTTGTAGTTGCCACAGGATCAGCGTCCCCAACCTTTAGATTCATAACATGCCTAAATGCTTTCTTAGTATCAATGACAACTGATTCCCTGTGAGGTGGATACAAGGCCAAAATCATCAATGACCCTTCATCTGGATTGTATTTTGACCCTACATATACTTTTGTCACCTTTTTCGAGCTAAGCTTGTGTGTAGCATTACTGTCCTTCAGAAAACTATCAAAGACTAATGTAGAATTGAGATCCAACCCTGGAAAGATCATAACACCAACATTTTCTAGCATTCTCCTTCCCTTCTCAGGGGTCATACCTACCATCTCTTTGTCCACACTCATCTTTAGGTCCTTCAATAGTTGTTCCTCATTACTTGGTGTAACATTATCAACAATTTCTCTTATCTCTTTTCCTTTTTGTTTATACAAGAATGCTTTAAATTCTAGAGAATTTATAAATTCATTATCTGATACAAATAACTTATACTCCACATGCCTTGCATCTATATCTATACTCTCTTCCACATTTAAGTCCCTAGTAGGGTGGGTGTAGTCCTGAGTTCTCAATCTTGACATTTTATTGAATTCACCTTGTATCACATTACCCTCAGATGCATCTTCCCCAAAAGATAACAGCTTTTTATCTTGCAACCCTTGATTATATTTTTCTACCACCATTTTTGCTTCTTCAGCTTCTAGGTTCCTGATCATATCATCAAACTGATAGGGTACATGTTGCTATCCTCCAAATTTTATCTTTTGTCTATCATAATTGATATACCCTTTTGGATCGAAATTCTTTCTAGGTGGTCCTCATTTCATGTTGTATTGTAGTAGCTTATCAAGAATCAAAATGTACCCTTCCTTCGCCAATACAGTAAAATCATCGAAGCACAATGCATTAAGCATGAAAGCCTATTTTCCAAAGGAGCTCAAATTCATAACACTGGAAAATTCCATCCACCTAACAATTTCCAAGTATGCAATCCTGTCTGAGACTGCTTTAGGAAAAATGAATGGGTCATCTTCAAATCTGTAAACCCTAATCATGGTAGCATCATCCAAACAATACCAATCCTACCAATTGTGATTAATTGGCCCATTGAAGTCCTTAGGCGTTAGAAACCTCTTTATCTCATTAGATAGAGAATAAGCACATGGATGATTATAGAATTTGTACAATGGTTTTACAAAATAATCCTCAAAGTGTATGAAACAAGAATTAGAAAACCTGCTATCCCAAACAACAGTCCATAATTGAACAGGTAATGGCATACCTTCCTTATCAAATTGGGAAATTCTCATCCCTTGAGGCCACAACCCTAACTCCTATCCAAAATACAACACTATGTGCATCAACAATGAATATTTCCTAATATGTAAGATAGAGGCCCCACTTTTCACTGCCATCAACCCAGAATAAAGCCCCTTAAAAATGTATGAGGCATAATCAAAAGGTCTAGAGTTATGATACTGAATATTTTCTGAAATTATCATAGGCACGATTGACATATATTTTGGGACTTCCATTCCCAATACTTGGCCTACCAAGAAATAAGTATACTTCATATAGGGTTCAAAAATATTAACATGGAAGGGGGGTCCATCACTATCCTCTAGTGGAACTAGTTTTCTGCCCTATCTAATTCTGTGTAGTGGCAACCTCCAACCTTTATAAATTGTGTCCATCCTCCCGAATTCCCTTTCTAATTTTTCACATATGATTTTCTCATTGCAAACCCCTTCCAATTTGAAAACCTCACCTATTGCATCTTCTAATATATGTATCAATTTTTTCTTGGATGTGTCACAGATGGCTTTGAGTTTTGAATTATAATGAGTGGCCAATAATCTCACCAATTCAACATTGACAAATGCATTAGGGTAGACCAGCTTTCCTACATTAAGCTTCCATGGATTACATACTGGTTCAGAATGATTTCTCTAATAGTAATGAAAACTAAAAAGTTCATAGCCTCTTATTGGTGTCCAAATATCTCCTATGAGCTTACATTTTTCATCTAGTTTATCCACTTCTTCCCTAAGTTGCGTGGATCACCTAGCTTTAAGTCGAGAGCTAGTAATTGGTCGATAAGATCTTGGCTTAGCTTTTGCTCAGTTCCCTCAGGCTCAATTTCGGTTTTCTATTTTTTCCCTCTAGACTGACTACTTTCCCCATGTTTTCTCCCCTTCAATTTTCCTGAACTATTGGCTTCCATTCTTCAAAAATTGTAGAAGTCAAAACTATAGAAGTTAAGGCACAAAGAGCTTACTATATTTTTCTTGAAACTTTTGAGTCAAAAAATTCCTTGGTTCTTCGTTTGTCCTTCGGCTTTCTCCGCTATTAATTCAGCAATAGTGTTTTCAATTGAATTTTCCTTAATTCATGAAGTTACTTATGCTTCACGGCGCCATTAATGTTTTAGCTGAAACATGATTGTAGCAGATCTTTTTTTGAAACTCTCACTGTCACATCATGTAATATTGTCGGTGAGACATTTTCAAATCTTGGACGATCCTTCTATTAGGGCTTCTACCAATGTTCATTAAAACATTCACTAAGACACCTTGTAGTTTCCCCAACACTTTGAGTCTCCCCGAGAGTTATTTTGATTCACTTGTATCTTTGCTATCGATAGATCATATATCGCTAAGATGTCTCATAGTTTCACCAGCGTTATGAGTCTCCCCGATAGTTATCCCTTCAATCTCAAGTATATCGCTATAACGCCCACCGATGCAAACATGTCGTTGTGACTTTGTAAGTCAGGAAGATGTTCCTCCGCTTACTTCGTATCTCACCGAGATATTTCCTTTGGTCTGTTTTTTGATCGTCGAGACATAATTATTTTCTTGTTGATGGAATAACACTCGACGTGACTCTCATATCTCTCTCCAATGAAACCAATCTCGCCAATGATCAAAATTTATCGTAAAGGCTTTACAAATGCAATCCTGTTAGTGTGACATAGGGGGTCGGTAGGACTCCATGAACTCATATCAACAAAACCCTCCTTCGCTTTATCGACAAGACCGAATGGATGCTACAGGACTTCACTCTGATGGCCCAAGTCTGGCTGATATAGTTCTTTGTACTTCGGTCGGTAAGACACATATGTGCTTGATATGACTCACCCTAATGATCATTGTCTTGCTGATAGGATCTTTTTGTTGTTGAGACTATGAAATGCATCAGGCCAATATGAATCTTCAGATAAAATTATATCGGTAAGACATTCACGACCTCTTGCTGATGCATTGAAAAATATGTGTTAGTATAAAATAACTTATGGCTTGGTAAGACCTATATCATCTCATGCTGATATGACTTTATATATTCAAATTCTTAATGTCAGGTGAATTTTATGGGACCAAATGGTAAATACTAACTAGAACATGGGAGACAAAGCAAAATACATCAATTTTATATTCATTATATGGGCCTCTTCAAAAAACTTTCATGAGTATAGACAACTATTAAATTTTCAAATTTTATAGTTAACAGGAGGGTTAAGGGTAGAGGGTAGAGGGTAGATGGTTTAATGGCTTAGGGTTAAGGGTGGAGGGGAGAGAGATAGAGGGAATGAGTGAGTGAGAAAAGGACCTATGAGAGGGAGAAGGGGTAGGAGAGAGAGACTTGAGATAGAGTGAGTGAGAGAGAGAGAGAGAGAAACCTAAGAGAGGGAGGAAAGAGGGAGAGAATGGAGAGAGAGAGAGGAAGAAGGAAGTGGAAGAAGAAGGGAGAGGGAGGAGAGAGGGGGTGGGATGGAGAGGAGAGAGAGGAGGGAAGAGATGGTGGTGGAGGAAGCAGGGGCCAAGCAGGGAGGAGTGAGTGAGGAGAGAGACCCAAGAGAGGAGAGGGGGTAGGAGGGAGAGATTCTGAGATAGAATGACTGAAAGTGAGTGAGAGAGGAGATACCGGAGAGAGGGAGGTGCTAGGAGGGAGAGACTTGATAGGAGAGAGATGGAGGGAGTGGAGAGAGAGATATAGAGGAGACAGGCATGGTGGTTAGGGCCTAGGGGTTTAGGGGTTTAGGTTTAAGGGGTGAGGGGAGGAACAGAGGAGGGAGGTGGAGAGAGAGATGGGAGAGGGGTATAGAGGAGAGAGAGAGGGTGGGGAAGGAAGGGGAAGGCCAGGGAGGCCATGGCCTAGGTCATGGGCAGAGGAGACATAGAGGATAAGGAGAGGAGGGAGTGGAGAGGATAAAGAGCAGAGGGTTAAGGGTAGGGAGGGGTGGTAGAAGGTGGAAATAGGTGAGGGAGGAAGATAAGAGAGGAGAGAGGAGGTAGAGGGAGGAGTGAGAAGAGAGGGAGAGAGAGGGAGGGGAGAGATAAGGGTAAGGGTAGAGGGTAGAGGGAGAGAGAGAGGGAGAGAGAGGGAGAGAGATAGAGAGAGAGGAGGGGGGTGAGAGACTTGAGAGAGAGAGGGTAGAGGGTTTAAGGGTTAAGGGTTAATGGTTTAGGGTTTAGGGTTATGGGTAGTGATGGAACTGATGGAGCTTCAAAGTTTTATCCTACCTTATGTCTCTGGTCATCCATGGTGTTTGGGAAAATCCTAAAGTTGGGGTTTTACCTTTGTCTTCTTGTAAAACTCTAGTATTATCTTACGCCTAAGGAAGGATCCATTCGGCCGTTACTTTTTGGAAGGTTTTAAAACATCTTAAGTCTCATCGCTTCATCTAGGTCTGGCCCCCTTTTGTTTTATCATTTTATTTCTTTCACTTGACTTTATTTCTCATAAGTCTTGGATGGTCTCATGCTCCCTTGCTTGAGTGAAAATTTATGTCATTGTTTGTCATTGGCCTAGTGATGTCTCCTTATTCCTTTAATAAATGTTTTTATTTTGCAGAGGGACAAGTTCTCATGACCGTTAATCAATCATCATTTGATCTCAGTCGTTCCCTGTCATCCTGCAATGACCCCACCACACTTTCTTGGTTGATCACGATATCATGGGTGGGTGCCACATGTCTCATCTGGAGAAGCTGAAGGAATGATGGAAATACTTTGGTAAATTAATCTAACTTTAATACATTATGTAGCGATTTACTAAAGAGTTTGTGAGATGCACATGTTTCAAATCAGTGGACGTGTTGTGATCTCAGTGGGGAAGATGCTCGATGGTTAATAACAAAGTTGGCGACTATGTTAGATGAACTAGATTTCTAATGGTTGAAGATCAATGGTTTCCCCCCATCGCGTGATCAGAAGTTGTGAGGTCTTTATCGATCGTGATATCGTGGGCAACCACCACGTGGATTTTGTTGGCAGTGTATAGTATGGTGGGCCCCCTGTTTCCACGATGGAGATTGTGTTAGCTTGATTTGAAAGAATTTGTTTAATGATTTGACTAAGGTGAAGGATTGATGGCTAATATTTGAACCTACATCAAATACGAATGGAGTCGTTCGTGCAGCACGTGAGTGAGCTTTAATGATGGACATGACATCTACTGCCCTGGTTTGATTGAAATAAAGTAACTATTCTTCTACTTTTGGTATCACAAAGCATTCAAAACATCTTTGTGGAGCAATTGTGGAGCCGAGGATGAAGTCACAAGTTGTTACAACAAGGATTTGGGTTTACGCAAGCGCAAAGCCGTGAGTTCAATTTCTATATCTCCTGGTTATTCTAAATTTGAATTTGGGGGAAATTTGTTGTGTGCTCATTGTAGGACTTATTGATAATTGTTTTAGGGCTATAGGTTAATTGAATTGTGGGAAATTGCAAAGTTTTGTTCTGTAATTTCATATTTTGTTTAGCCCTAGTCTGTCTAAGGTTTGAGATAGCAAGGAAGCCCTAGTTTACTCAAGATGGCACCGACAACGCACCACTATGGCTAGATTGATTATTTAAGTAGAAACCTATATGATGACTTCCTAGATCAATTGCCCTTGTCAAAAAATGATAGGAAGAAGGGATTGGTTTTGATGCGAGGAAAAACCCTAGGGGAGGGATTAGTGTATAATTGTTCCAACATAGTCGATGTTAAGGTTCCTCTTACAAGTTTGGAGATGTTCAGATTATGGTTTGGATAGAGGAATTTGCCTCACCCCTTTTCAAATGGTTGGATGTATGATATTGGGAAGCTGGCGATACCAAATGTGTTCCCTGATGTAGACTTGCTTAGGGCAGTGGCTGCACAATATGACCCTGTCACACGGGTAATCAAAGATAATGATGGAAGGGTTTTGTTAAGCATTAACAGAGAAGAATTCTGATAGGTTTTTTATTTGAGTGAGCCTAGTATGTAGTTGGTTCCTATCAATCTTGAGGAAATGGAGTAGGAGTATGGGAAGTTGAAATCACTCTTCAGAGCTAAGCTGCTCCCACCTCATTTGGCTAGCGCAGGAGGTTTGAGATTTTATATTAGCCCTAGTGACTAGGAACCTTTCAGATTGAATTGCTTTGCAAATAATTTCTTGGCCACTTTTTACTCACTGTGCCAGATTTTTGGTTTCAATCCTAACACAGTGACACCTATTGCTTACATGTTCATGGGGGTGCAAATACAACACCCTAACTTCTTTTGTGACTTATAATTTTTCTTCTTTGTTGGTTAAAAGGATACATGAAGGGCTATTAAAGTTGTAGAAAAATGATACATGCACCCAATTCTTCTGGTATTCTATGTTAATGCATATGTTCTTGCACAAGAATGCTGATTTCTTCTCTGAGAAGATGGAATTAAGTAAATTGGTTGATGGAGAAAGATTGTCAGTACAAATGTGGACTGCAGATTTATCATGTAACAAGGAAAACAATAGTTATGTGCATTTTGAAAATTGTGTTGCTTCTAGATTAAGAGCCAGGCTAATGGTAAATGTACCCAGGATTCCTGAGGGACTACATGATTTCCTCAAACCAAAAGGGAGGAGGCCAGAATTGAAGGTTTTCCATAACTGGGGTGACATTATTCCATACCCAGTCAGCACTATCTTGAGGGTGTATGATTTTCAAGGGACCCCTCATATATTTCCATACAATGTGCCACCAAGGGTGGGATTTGTAGAGGTTATGTGGAAAATTGGTTGTATCCATGAGGACAACCATACTGGGAAGGGTAAAGGAACATTTTTCCCAGATTATACAGTGGTTTCATATTTTATCTTTTCGAAAGGAGGTTGGGTGCACTTTGGGAAATTCTTTGAAGACTATCATTTGAGGTGTGGTCCTAAGTGGCAACATGATCATGAGGGTTTCTTTTCCCTTTTCAGACAAAGGATAAAAGGTGGTAAGTTTTTTCATGAGTTCAACTTTCCTGAGGACTTGATTAGAAATGAATTTGACCTAAGCAAGTAGGAGTTGAAAGAGGAGAAGTGGATAGCTTATGATAAGCTATTGGATATTGTGCACAAAATGGATCCAAAGTATGATCCATTGTTGGAATTCAATCCATACCATAAGAAAATTGACTTTCTAATGGATAACTTAAAAGAAATCATGGGCACTTTGAGGACTAAGAAGATAAACTTGGAGTTGAGTCTGGGTATACAGGAGCAAGGTGCCAAGCCAATTGAAATGATGCCAACATATAGGAAAGAGGCCTATTTATAGGAGGAAAAGAGATGATAGCAGTGATGAGGAAGAAGAGGACAAAAAAGGGAAACAAATAATGAAATTTCCTACACAACCAAGTGCAAAATTCAAAATGCCTGGGGCAATTAAGATCATTGATTTGGAATCATCACCTGAGGATAGTCCCTCACCACCACCATTCAAGCCAAGCCCTAAGAAGAAAAAGACTAATCAACCACATGAGGATTTGGTGGATGAAATTGTTGTCACTAATCAGGACATGTAGATTGGTATGCCTTCCCCTCCTAGGCCAGTTGAGTTGGTTCTATCCAATTTGGATATGAAAGGTAAATTGTGCAAGATGCAAGAATGGAGGAATGTAAGGATTTTCTAGATGATAATGCATTTGTAAAAACTCATGTCTTCTTTCAATTGGTATGAAGAATAAAATTGGAAGAATACCAAGACAAGTGTAAGAAGAGAAGTGAATTGAGACCTGATAGGTCAAACCAGGAGAATGATGATGAAGTGAAAGTTGAATTAATGGATGAATTCAAGAACATCACTCCTGAGGAAGGGAGAAAGCTGGTAAGTTAGGCTGGTGTTTTGATTTTTCTTGAATGGGACATTGCAGATGTCATAGATTTTAATGCTATTCTAAATTCCAAGCATCCCTTGCAAGATTCTGAAGAATAGGTCAAGGTAGCATTGCAATATTTTTCTTTCAGTGAAGAATATGAGACCTTGGAAATTTGGGAATTGGCCCCTCAAGGGAGAAATCCAAATGTTACTGATATTAGCCCAAATTTAAGAGGAGGGTTAATAATAAAGAGGGCTTCAGAGACCTCAACCATTGAGGCCACTAATTTGACTATAAATGTGTCCAAATTGGCCCAAAAGACTACTGAGAGAGAAGAGGTTGAAAATAAAAGCCTAATGGAGAAATATAATCTCCTGATTGAGGAATATAGCAAGATGCAAAAAATGAATGTTGAGCTACAGACTAAGGTGGATAGGTTAAGGTACAAATAGATTGGGGAGACATCAAGTGCTCCAAAGATCAGTACATTTCCTTCCACATCAGGGTCAGTGCCTCTTTCTTCTCCTATTGTTTCCACACTAGGGTCTCCCAGTCAAACTCCTTCCCTCAACCCTTCTTTGGAATAGATTGATGAAGAAACGAAATACTCTTTTGATCCTTCAAAGAAGTAGCTAATGCATAAAATTGAAGAATTACAGGCATCTTTGAAGGTAAGTGAGGAAGGAACCCTTCTAAAATAAAAGGAGGTTGTTACTGTTGTATTAAGGTATTTAAATGAGAAGGTAGATAATAGATTGTCATCTATATATTCTTTATATTCTTTATTATTAGATGCAATAAAGAATATTGGTAGGGATAGGGAAATAGTGATACCATTAATTGAAAATTGGATCCATAGGGCCAATGATTTTGACATAATGTATAAGGCCTCAAGGTTTGATATAAATAATAGGCCCCAATCATTAAGGCCTACTCAGGTGTTAGTTAAATCATTGCAAGGTTTTCAGACTTTACTAGATGACTTGAGTAGGAAGATCAGGGAGTTGGTGAAGAATTTTGATGATTGGGGCAACACATTATTACCTGACATAATTGATGAGCAGGGGAATATCAGGTCACTCCAATAGTGGCAAGATCAGGAAAATGAGGTCATCAATGATCAAACTAAATTAACTTGTGATGACTCAAATTATGATTTATTGGTGAGTTGTATGGACAAAATCATTAGCACTGGATCATTCTTAGAATCTTTTGAAAGGGAAGAAAATCAGGTAGTAGTTAAATAAACACCTTATAATTTCAAGGTGAATGAGGTAATTAATTTTGATTGGCCAACTGAGGAAGAGTAAGAGGAGTGGGCTGCTAATGGTTGGCAAATCAACTATTGTAGTTACAAAAAATTCTAGTTTTGTTTTTGGTGGTAGTCTAGGTGTGGGATTCTTGAGGTTTTTTGTTGTTGCATCAACCATTCTCAGTGGGCACTATGAACAAGAAGATTCTCCAGGGTGATTGATGTTGTAACAATTTTTGGAATATCACCAGGTGCTTTAATTGGATGGTGACACGTGTACTTTCTGGCCTGATGCTTGTTTTCTCCTTCATTTTCTATAAGAAGGATTTCAAGGCTAGAAGTACGGGTTAGCAAGTTAGATATTTTTTGGTCGAGTCTAGGTAGAGTTGTAGAGAAAAATTGTAAAGTTCAATGGTTTTAAGGAAAATGCAATTTAGGTTTTGAGTCATTTTGTAGTAGGTTTTGAATTCATGAGGATTTGGTGTTTTATGATAGTACTAGCATTTGAATTGAAATGATTAGTTCAAACTCATGTCTCTCCATTGTACATGCATATCTTAATTTTGAATAAGATAATCAAGGGTTGTCTCGTTCATCTCACTATTGTGGTGTGTATGATTTATGTTTTGGCTTTAATTCAAGGAATTAATTAAAATTCTTGAATGGGATTGTAGGTGGATATGTTTTGTATAAGGATTTGATGAGTAGTATTGGGTTAGAATACATGTTGATGAAATTGTAAAGCAATGTTCTCAAGGATCTTATATGCTATGTGTTAAATCTGTCATAAACCATTAGATGTTTATGAATTTGACTTCCCTAATGGATATATGTCACTGATCTAAGTTGTACTAATCTGTATGGTTCAGTATTTGTTTTTTTAACCTAGAGCTTGCTAAAAATTGCAAATCAATGACTATTTTATACTGTGGAATGTGTTGTAGTTATCTCATGCTCCAAATAGTTGATATTACTGATGAACAACCTATATTCGATATTATCCTCTTATGTTGAGCTATTAAATGAGATTATATGTTGTTGTTAAGGTTGTTTATGATAATGGTGCAAAGGTTGTAAATGAATTAAGGAATCACCCCCTTGGGTCTTGCAGAGCCCAAAGTGTAGGAGGTCTTTTTAAAATCCTCATCAGTTGGTCCAGGTCCTTCGAGCTACCCTTTATTGGAATTGGAAATTCCATAGGTAGATTAGAAGACCAACCTATTTACAGTAAAAACAACCAATAGGAACTTCAAAGTTTTGTTCTCTATGTTCTATTTTATCCTCCCTTGTGTCTCTGGACATCTATGGTATTTGGAAAAATCCTAAGGTTGGAGTTTTACCTTCGTCTTCATGTAAAACCCTAGTGTTCATCTTACACCTTGGATGGGATCTATTTGGCCATTACTTTTTGGGAAGGTTTTAAAATGACTTAAGCCCCATTGCTTCATCTAGGTTGGGACCCCTTTTGTTTTATCATTTTATTTCCTTTGCTTGACTTTAATTTTCCTAAGTCTTTTGTTGGTCCCATGTTCCCTCGTTAAAACAACTTATGTCATTGTTTGTCGTCGGCCTAGTGATGTCCCCTTATTCCTTTAATAAATGTTTTTATTTTGCATAGGGACAACTTTGCATGGCTGTAGATCAATTGTCGTGTGATCTCAGTCGTTCCTCATCATCCTGCGATGACCCCACCACATTGTCTTTATTGATCGCGATATCACGGGCGAGCACCATGTGTCTCATTTGGTGAAGCCGAAGGAATGATAAATACTTTGATGCATCTTTAATACATTATGTCACATGTTACTAAAGCAGTTATAAGATGCACATGTTTTAAATCAATGGAGATGTTATAATCTTGGTAGAATGGTGCTTGATGGTTAATAACAAGGTTGGTGATTGTGTTGAACAATTGGATTACCGATGGTTGAGATCCACGGTTGCCCGCCATCGTGTGATCAAAAGTTGTGAGGTCTTTATTGATTGTGATATCACGGGTGGGTGCCACATGGATCTCCTTGGCAATGAGTAGTATGGTGGGCCCCTTATTGCCATGATGGAGACTATGTCAGTTTGCTTTGAAGGTAGTCGTCCGATGATCTGACAATCTACATCAAATGCGATTAGAGTCCTTCGTGTAGCGCACGAGTAAGCTTTAATGGCAGAAATGACATCTACTTCCATGGTTTGATTGAAATAAAGCAACTATTCTTCTGCTTTTGGTATCACAAAGCATTCAAAACATCTTCAATGGGGATTGTAGGTTGATATGTTTTGTATGAGGATTTGATAAGTAGTATTGGGTTAGGATACATGTTGAGGAGATTGTAAAGCAATGTTCTCAAGGATCTTATATGTTATGTGTTAAATTTGTCATAAACCCTTAAATGCTTATGAATTTGACTCCCCCAATAGATATATGGAACTGATCTGAGTTGTACTAATTTTTATGGTTCAATATTTGTTTTTCTTTACCTAGAGCTTGCTACAAATTGAAAATAAATGACTATCTTATACTGTGAAAATGTGTTCTAGTTATCTCATGCTCCAAATAGTTGATATTATTGATGAACAACCAATTCTATTTAGTATTATACTATTATGTTGAGCTATTTAAATGATATTATCTATTTTTGTTAATGTCGTTTATGATAATGGTGCAGAGGTTGTAAACGCATTAAGGGATCACCCTCCCAGGTCTTGCAGAGCCCAAAGTGTAGGAGGTCTTTAAAATCCTCATTAGTTGGTCCAGGTCCTTCGAGCTACCCTTGATTGGAATTGGAAATTTGATAGGTAAATTAGAAGACCAACCTGGTTACAGTAAAAACAACCAATAGGTAGAGGGGAGAGAGATAGAAGGATTCAGTGAGAGAGAGAGGGAGGGAGTGGGAGAGAGACAGAGGGTAGAGGGTTAAGGGTAGAGGGGAGGGAAATAAGAGTGAGTGAGATTGGTCTTCTAATCTACCTATGGAATTTCCAATTCCAATCAAGGGCAGCTCGAAGGGCCTGGACCAACTGACAAGGATTTTAAAGACCTCCTACACTTTGGGATCTACAAGACCTGGGAGGGTGATCCCTTAATGCGTTTACAACCTCTACACTATTATCGTAAACAACATTAACAACAACAGATAATTTCATTTCATAGCTCAACATAATAGGATAAAACTGAATAGAATTGGTTGTTCATCAATAATATCAACTATCTGGAGCATGAGATAACTACAACACATTCCACAGTGTAAAATAGTCATTGATTTTCAATTTGTAGCAAGTGATAAGTAAAGACAAACAAAATATTGAACCATACACATTAGTACAACTTAGATTAGTGCCATATATCCATTGGGGAAGTCAAATTCATAAACATCTAAGGGTTTATGATAGATTTAACACATAGCATATAAGATCCTTGAGAACATTGCTTTACAATTTCATCAACATGTATTCTAACCCAATAGTACTTATCAAATCCTTATATAGAACATATCCACCTACAATCCCATTCAAGCATTTTAATTAATTCCTTGAATTAAAGCCAAAACAGAAATCATACACACAACAATAGTGAGATGAACGAGACAACCCTTGATTATCTTATTCAAAATTCAAATATGCATGTATAATGGAGAGACATGAGTTTGAATTAATCATTTCAATTAAAATGCCAGTACTATCATAAAACATCAAATCCCCATGAATTCAAATCCTACTACAGAATGACTCAAAACCTAAATTGCATTTTCCTTAAAACCATCAAACTTTACAATTTGCTCTGCAACTCTACCTAGACTCAACCAAAAAATATCTAACAAGTTCTAACCCATACTTCGGGCCTTGAAATCCTTCTTATAGAAAATGAAGGAGAAAACAAGCATCGGGCCAGAAAGTACCTCTCATTTCACATGCTTTTCTTCACAAAAACTCTTGAGGATAGCAGCTATACCTTCTTTATTTCTCATCCTACGCCATGTTCATGCATCCTACAATTACAACAGTATCTCTAAGGCCTCTTACACAAGCTACAGTAATCACAAAAGTGTAAGAGCCCCTTTATATCATGTTTGGACTACAAAACCATCAAAAATAGGGTAATCGAGTTGTATGCAAAGAAATGAAGCTTTCTAAATCAAATCAACATGTTAAGCCCTCAAATTAGATTCAAATCAAAGATAACATATAACTTCACAACCTGGAATTGATTTTACATCAAAATATGGTTGCATGTGACCGTACAATGTTGCATAACAGGAAAAATACAGAAATTTTGAAGAAAAACACATATTTTTGAATGTCAAGAGCTTGTATTTTAAATCCTCAACCATCAACAGCCCTTACAATGATCACTTTATTCCTTTTAAAGGCCTTTACATGTCAACCACTGAACAACCACCTCTACAAATTACTTTTTAATCTCTTATGATCACATGAAACATAAAACACACTAATTTCAAGGTTGTTAACATCACTATTGAAATGTTTTAATTTTTTGACCTTTCAAACATTAAAAATTACATCATCAAATTAATTATGTAATGGCATAAAAATTAAAAACATCATGAATTAATTATGTAACCACATAATTCAAATATAATTCTATCAATAAATTAATTTATCAAATAGATAATATAATCACATAACTCATACATTTCAATGTTATTGATCTTCTTCTTCATCCAACTTTGTCTATATCATCTGATCCAGATTCGACGTTGTAAGGATTGGTCATATCATCGTTATCATCATCGATATCAGTTTTGATAATGTCATCATCCACATGGATATCGTCTTCATGAACATTAACTCCTACATCATCATGATCTAGTTCCTCCTCTTCGACATCTTCGTCAGAGACATCATCAACTAGCTATTGATCCTAATCATCATCTACATCATCTTCTAGTTCTTCAGTATCTTCTTCTTCCACCACATTATATTCTACCGGTCATCCTCTTGGATCATGTCTAACAACAAATAACCAACTTGGTTTACCTGGAACCTCTAAGTAAAATACCTAATCACATTGGCTTGGAAGAACATAGGGCTCATTTCCTGCTCGCTCGATCGACCTTGTATTAACCATGGTAAATTCATTATCATGTTCAATAACAGTTCTCTCGGGATCATTTTCATTCAATCATAGCCTCTACCATAGGATGATAAACAAAATTAATCTAAAGGACTTAAATTCACACTCAAGTATATCATCCAAAATCCCATAGTATCAATTTTCTGAGACTTTTGGATGTATGTCACTTCTAGATGAAACATTAGTCACCTAAAAGACTACATTTATATCAGAATCACAAGTTTTCTTCATGTCATCCAACATTTTGATTTGAAATTTATGACCATTGCACCACATAGCCTTGTGGTGTTTCACCTGCAATATGTCAAACATGGAAAAATTATTGCAATATTGTCAGTTGATAAACATTTTTATTCTTGGCTAAATGTATGCAAAGAAAACAATCTCAACATATATATACATCAATATAATTGAAAATAATTAAATAATATGGGTGATTAATATATTTATACGTACCTGTTTATCTCTTAAACCATATGCTAAATCAATTTCCCTTTGTGTAACATTAGAATCTCCATTACGATGAGCTTCTTTAACCAATGAAGCCACACCTTCCCATGTTAATGCGCAACCAGATTGTTGACATCATTCAATCCATACTGTCATCCAATCAAGATTGTTTGCGACGTATAAATGTAGTGCATCCCACTCTCGACCAACTGTATAAAAAAAATTGAAATTCACAAACAATGTATAATTAGTTAAATACCATAGTATACAACCTTAATTTATAATTAATGTATATTGAAGATTAAAAATTAAATAAGTACAATATACATAAAAACCATATGTAAAATTTATTCCAATTAATCTCCATTACCATCTTATAATTACCTCTCACTTTCCACAATCTACCTTTCCCCTTCAGGTACTCCCCTTCAAATTTGTTAATGGAGTTGGGATCCCAAATGTGATCTACATGGATCTTTGCTACAAACTTGGGAAGATAGTCACTAATGTACACCATGGTTGGGAATACCATATATCCCTCCACCATAGAACCCTCAGGATGTGCTCTTTGTCTAACCAAAGCCTTCAAAAATTTTAAGTGCCTCTCAACCATCCACATTGACCTTGTGTACACAAGTCCACACAATTCAATCTCCTCAACTTGGTGTATGAGGTAGTGTTCTTGTGCATTGATTTTTTTTGAAGGTAGACACTTTTGCATTTCACACATTAGACAAGGAATTTTTCTCTTCCAATAATTGATATCTTCTTTATGGATTTCTTTAGATGACAACCATCTACAAGTGATTCAAGACGCAAATATATTAATGAGATTAAAAAAAAATATACAGTATATTACATAACAAGTAAAACAAATGGAAATAATAAGATGTATACAATGAATTGAACAAATATCGCTACTTACCTCATGTATTTTCCAAGATTGTAACACCTCGTCATGCGAACCCCAAAGGACAACTAAACAATAATTACCGCACAAATTTTTTTTAAGTGAATATAACATACATGAAATACACATTAAGTTACGACATGAAATTCATTTAAAAAAATCCATTAACACTTACATCCCTTGGGGTACACAATGTGACATTACAAAACTTAAATCCATACAGGGATGATAAAGAATGAAAGCCAAAGATATAATCCATAACAAAGTAAACATTTACAAATGTAACAAATACATGAAAAATCATTAATAAGAAGCCATCCACATATGTATATACAAAATATACATGATTAACTCATAATGATAAACTCTCAATCATCATATAAACTCAAGGGAATATTTCCACGGATACGACATATTGAAAACAATTGTCATGGAAAAATATCCACACAAGGTTTATCAAGATAAAATAATACATTACATCACATTACAATGTTCAAGATTTACAATGATACAAATCATTTCCCAACATGGACGAAAACCATACAATAAGATAGCATTATACAACTAAACAAATGAATACAAAGTATCATAACTAGCTCTAAGTCTGATACAACTCTGGAATCTCTGCAAGTGGCACAAAACTGCACCTTTCAATCCTCAAGTAGGGACCCAATGGGGTGCTTAGCACATTACACCCGACCACGTGGGTCTGAAGACCCACCCCCCATGCTGAGTTGACAAGAAAGAATTCTCAACCAAGATCATCCAAACAAAGAACAACAAGACTCAACATCAATCACAAGTAACAAGGATACAAGAATAATCACAACATCAAAGAATCACTTTCAAAACATAACAACAATAAATCAAAAAAGATATCCACAATAAATCTCAATTCATAATATCAATGGACCACTTCCAGAGGATTTCAATAAAACAACTCAAAGGGAATGCTAGAGGAGAGTGTCATCGCATGGCCTTACATGGATTATCCAGACAACCTATCACAAGGTGTTACCTCCACCTATACATGGATTATCTAGACAACCTATCACTAGGTGTCACCTCCATATATGGTTATCCTAATTTCCTATCTCAAGGCGTCGCTCCATAGGGTTACTCATGCAGAACCGTTAATCTCTCGTGGAGACAAGGCAATGATCTTGCCAACCACAGCCTTCTCATCCCACCTTTAGTCTATGATAGCACTAACAGGTGGACGAGGCATCCATAATTATCTTATTAATGTTTAACTACCCACCCCCTAATTAATTACTTAGGTTATCACTTATTACTCTAGCTCTAACATAGGTTATCCTAATAGCCCCTTTGTGCATTAGCGCCCATGTAGAGCCACTCTCCCTAGAAACCCAAAACATAAAATCCAATACCAAGGGCTTGTATCAACAAGAACATTGAACCACAAATGGAACATTCACGAGGAAAAACCATCTCGCCAAAATCATATGAAACATCACCCATAAAAAGGGTACAACCTAAGCTTGAACTTAAAATCACATTTACTATCAAAACTTTGGCCAAGTTCAAATCAATGAAATTCTCATAACACAACTTCTCTCAATGCCTCTGAAAGTCCAAAAAGAATGATCATCCAAGAAACCACAATGAGGGTATATCAAAACAAAATAAGCTTCCAAATGAATTCCAACACAAATATAAAGAATAAAATCCCCTCAAATCTGAGATGAACTCAAAAGAAATTAGTAATGAGATAGAACCATCAAAATTATCCTCAAAATGAACAAAAAAAGAAATCACAATAACCATGAGACTTACTTTTCCAAGCAACCTCTCAATATCAAATAAAGACACCCCTTCCACCTTTAAACGACTAAGTCATCTTTCAATAAACAAGGTTATATAAATTATACATCCTATTAATTTATTTAACAACTTACTCAAATTAAAATATCACAAATGATGATATCTAAAAGTAAACCCTAACAAAAAACCACTTTTACTAGCACAAACAAAGTGATAGCATTTAACTAGCATAATCAGAATGATAAATTTCCAAGAATATTCAACTTGTCGTTATATTTTATCTTTTCGTGCTTCAAGAAATCATTTAAAACAATTAAGGAAAACATAGAAATATATTTAATAAATCACAAACAAACTGCTTTTATTTATTATCATAACATATACATATATTACTAAGAGAGCTCTATCCAATCCACAATATCTAATATCCATATACTGATCCTTAAAACCCATTATTATTGCACCAAATATTTCACCCAAATTTAACCCTACTCTTGATATTATTAAGACGCAAGACATCTTTAGTTCATTCAATTTATCAAAATAATAAATCAAATTCATGGAATATTTTGAATTTCATATTCAATTCTTTTTTTTTTATCTTGACCCCTATTAATTTCCATAATTTACATATTTCTTTAACAATATACAATTATTAATTATTTCTCAATTCAAATATAATTTCATCACTTAATTAATTCTTACTATGGATTTTTTTTTTTTTTAGGTTTAAAAGTAATTAAATAAAGAAAAATGTGTATTTTATTTAACTAAAAGAGACTCCTTACACGCATCTATATCTATCCTATAAATATTTTCTTAAGAGGGAATAATTTGTGAAAAGATTAAGTTAAAATGAAATCTAACCCACTTTTTTCTTTTTTTTAAAAGAAACTTGAATATCCTTGAGAAGATTTGCTAGAATATTGCTTTATTCCCTAGCATTTAGGCTTTAAAGGAATCCATTCCTTTTATTAGCAAAGAGAGTGCCGTAAAAATTGGGGAAGGTAATTTACTTATTTTTTTATTCTTTTTTGAAAGAATGCGTTCAATATGAATGAAGACTTCAAGATATAACATAACGCCTTGCCGCACAAACCCCAAAGGAACAAATAAAAATGCAACAATTTTTTTTTAAAGAACATAATAAATGTACTTAAGTGATCCAACATAACCAATGTTCTAAGTTGCACAACTAACTCCCTTAGGGTACACGAGGTGACATTACTAAACTAACCCATAACAAAGATAATAGATTAAACATTAAATATACAATTACATATCCATTCATCCAAAACATCATTTAGACATTTGTTAATGAAAACTACATTACAAGAGTAAACCATATTAAACCATATATGAAAAACACAAATGAATTATTCATGAAGATAATATATATATATATATTTCCACAAATACAACATAACATAATTAGTAACTACAAATGATAGTACATGAACGATTACATGGTGTGATAGTACAATACATCCGTCTAAAAATACATCTCAATAATCACATATACAAATTACATCATAAATCTTCTCAACATACGTGGGAGTTGATACATCAATAAATAAATTACATTTGAAGTATAAACATACATTTGGTGCATAAGAACGCTGGATCAATAGCATCTACCAAAACCCTGCAATGAAAGATACAACTGCATCCAAAGGGAACCCAACGGGGTGCGTAGCATGTTCCACCCAACCACCCCCGTGCTGGGAGTAGACAAGGAAGGATCCCCGACCAAGCACATCTAACAGTAACGCAAGGCTAACTCCAGACAAGATAACATAATAACCAAAAGACCACTCACAAAACTAAACAATGATAAATCACCAAAAGGCATAACAATAAACCACTTCAAAACATAACAATAAATCACTTTCCAAATATTATAACAATAAGTCATGAAACACATCATCAATAAATCTCAAGTCATAATATCAATAGACTACTTCCAGATGACTTCAATAAAACAACACAAATGGAATGTTAGAAGAGAGTGTCATCGCATGGATTTACATGGATTATCCAGACAACCTATCACAAGGTGTCACCTCTATCTATACATGGATTATCCAGACAACCTAGTTCAAGGTGCCACCTCCATCTATAGTTCTCTTGACAACCTATATCAAGGCGCCCTTCCATTGGGTTACTCATGTAGAATCGTTAACGTCTCGTGAAGACAAGGCAACGATCTTGCCAACCACGGCCTTCTCGGTCCCCTTTAGTTTGTGATAGCACTAACAAGCAGACAAGGCATCATAATTATCTTATTAATGTTTAACCACCCACCCATCATTAATTACTTAGGTTATCATTGATTATACTAACTCTACGTGGGTTACCCTGATAGGCCCTTTGTGCGTCAGCCCCCACTTAGAGCCACTCTCTCTAAACACTCAACACAAAATATCCAACACAAAAGGATTGTACCAACTAGATCACAAAACCAACAAATGGAACATCTGCGAAGCATAACCACCTCGCCAAAGTCATTTGAATTACATTCGCAAAATGGTACAATCCCAATGCAAAATAAAATCACAACCACAGTCAAAGCATAGGCCAATTATCAAATTGCAAAACCAATAATGACATCAGTATTCCCCACCTCTATAAATTCCTAATCAACAACTTACATTCCTATAACAAGATAAACTAACTCTAGGGTTTTCCCGCAAGACATAAACCTGAATAAAAGAAAACCACAATTAAATTAAATGAATAATCTCAAGAGAAAGAAATTACATAATCAATGCCATATTAAACATTTCCAATACATAATAACTCCAACAAATAAATAAATCAATTAATCAAGAAAACTCCATTTTATATAAAACACATAATTTATCTCTAACTTTCACAATTACACTTTAGCATTGCGATTTTCTTAAAATTATCATATTAAATTCATAACCCCAACATATAACATCTTATATGTATAAATATATATATATATATATATATATATATACGTATTTACTCTTTTATGTGTATATACATATATATGTATATATAAATAAATTAAAACATATATATTAAAATCATTGCATTTAAAACATATTATAAAAATTGCCTTTATATTACACAATATATTTACACACAAATATTTATATATATATATATATATTATAAATCAAAATTGACAATAAAAAAAACCGAATTAAAATATAATCAAATGAAATTAAATTTATCAAATTTAAAACCCACAAAATTCACAAAGCCCACGAACCCTTATACAATCTATAGTTTGCATGGTACTGTGGTCCCCACTGTGGGGAGGCTGCAGCCCCCATGTGGTTGCATAGAGCAGCCTCAGCTGTTGTGCGTAGCCGGTGGTGGTTTCCCATAGCCCACTGTGGGGTCAGGGGTGGTACGACAAAAACCGTCCACTCTCCCCCAAAACAAATAAATTTTATTTTTATTTTTATTTTTTTATTTTATTTTATTTTTTATATTTCTTTTTATAATTTCCATCGCCCAGTCCAAGCACGGAAAACAAAAAAACATGATCATAAATTTTTAAATTTATATTTTCTCTTTCTCTCAAAAAATGAGATCAAACACAGCACACTACATTTGTTTATATAAGAAAGAACAGAATTATATATATTATATATATATATATATGTAAAAATGTATATATATATATCTGTAAATATTTATTTCTGATTAAATATATATATATAGGTATATATATATATTTAAAAAGTGATTCAACATATAGTATATATATATAAATTGATTTTTTAATAGACCCAAGATGAATCTGGGCACATAAATTCAATTCATAATAAAGATAGTTTTCTTTTCAAAACAATTATTTCCACAACTAAGTTTTATTGAAGAAATTCGAAAGGTTTAACTTTAGCTTTCAACAGAAAAGTTCAAAGGCTTATCAACACCAATTTTCAATTACAGAAAACCTCTTTCAAAACATAGCTAAATCAATTTCCAAACATGGTAGACAAGATTTTGTTTACATAATCAAAAAGAAGAAAACAATAAGTTTTAGGGAACCTGGAGTCCTTTGTTCGATGTAGAATCCCCTCTGTAGCTTCTTCTTAATTTCCTGCCTTCAGCTCTCTTCTGAATCAATATTTTCTTCAAAACAATTCTTTTACCCAGAAGCACAAAAAAAAACTATTTTCTTTTCTTTTCTTTTATAGACAAAAACCAGAAAAAACCATTGTGTGTGTAAAACTCTCTCACAATAAAAATAAATAAAATCAATAAAGCTCTTCATCTTTTTCCTCAAAAATCCTCTCCAATCATTGGTTCTTTTCTTGTTTTTTTAAAAGCACACACTTATCTCACAATTTAATTAAAAATAAATTATTTTCTCAAGATATTCTCTACATATTTTCTAATTTAATATCAGAAAGAAGATAATATATAATTATCACCATCAATATTTATTTAAATTAATTTCTTACACTATTAATTAATTAAATAACTTTTAAATTTATAATATATTTAAATTCAACATTTTACTTACAATTAATCACAGCAACAAAACATCATTAATTAATTTTATATAATAAAGATTAATTAAATAACCACTAACTATAAATAAAATAATTAATCAACAATCAAACTACAGAAAAACAAGGACAAAACCTCAATCATGACACAATGAAACTCACAATGGGATGACGGACATGGGACAGGGACACTTCCTTATCAACTCCCTTTTTCAAGATTGTACCCGTTGGGTTAATTTAATGCTCGCCCTATCCTATCAAAACAGGTGGAATCGAGACTTTATTCCTGCAATTCCTACATACCAATAAGCATCAAGTAAAATATATATATATAATCAAAAACATCATATCTTGAGAAGGAATTGCAGTGTAGCAGGGCACTCGTAAATGAGTGGTGCTACACTGTCCTCTCACCAAAACTATACTAACAAATACAACATTAGATGTAAAGTAACATTTCTAAACCAAACTAATCACAACGTATCATCATAAAATAATTACTAATCTATTGCATTACAATATATTACTGCATCAAATTAAACATTACCAAATCAAGTGTAACCATCATGTCATATCATAATATCCATGTCATAAAATAAAGTAGCATAGTCATAAAGTAGTCTAAACTATGCAATCCACCAATCCAACCAACAAACAGTAATTACCCAAGTCTCAAAGTATCAAGCAAAACCACAAAAGTATCAAGTCCAAACAACAACATGAGGGGTATTACATATAAAGCAATATGTTTACTCTAGAAGACATGCCTATTCCAATCTTTTCAATGTGTCTATGCAAGTAGTTTAGTTTCAAGATAATCATATACAGGTTTAGAGGTGCGACTACATACATTTTCTGATATGAGCCTATGTTCATCCTCTTTATTAGCAAGACGGTTATGCATGCAAATTATAGAAGCATAAACTAGGATACATGAACCACTTGTCAAAGAGAAACCCAAGTCGTCCTCAACAGATTCGACTAGAAAAAGTTAGAAAGCTAAAACAACTAACCCAAGGGGAAGAAAGTCGAAGGTATGGTTTATACTACTCATCTAGAATCTTCCATAAGTCGAATTAAGAGATTCAAGGATATTAACTGTTAGAATAAGTTTTAAACAAGAACTCTCTAAACACTGGGTTCTATCAACCTTTGTCCACATACTAAAAGGAAATCGATGCCCCAGCAACTAGAATAGAATGCATGGGAATAAGGTGGATATCCAACAACAATTATGCAAAACTATTGATTATAGCCAACAACTTCCAAGACTGAATCATAAGCGTCGAATACAAGTGTGAAAATGTTAAGGAGGTTGCACAAGTTCAATGTGATCCAAAAGCAATGCCTTGGTTTACAAGAATATGGACTTTGCTAGTTATCCAAAAGGGCTTGCATAAAAGCAATAAAGGAAAATAAACCAACCCATGAATTTCCAGCTGACCCCTCAATGATCCCATGTCAAAAATTGATTTACCTAATAAGCCAAGCTCAAGGGACCAAAATTCCATCGATGACAGTTGTGACTTAGCTCCAAGGACAGCAGAGTTTGTATAAGAAGACTATATCAATGCCCAAACAATTTTTTTTTAAGGATTGTAATCTATAAACAACAAATCAAGGCAGCATCAATATAAGTGTGTACATGTATACATGCCAACACCGGGTTAGCTGCAAAATTAATTAATTGCATTGACCTCAAGACCAAGCAAAGATGGTTGAAGGAGGTAGACGCGTGTATCTATGGCACCGACAGTCAGACAATAATCACAAGAGCATGCCTCTTCCTACCCTGCCACGCAGATGATTACAATGGTTGTGACCTTTGAAGCATATTACAAAGAATCCGATCTCTGACAGTGTAGGGAATCTATTGAATAGAAGTTATTAATAAAGGATGGAGGACCATCACCCAACTAACGCCAAAGACAGGATGCATCACAACCAACCCTCTCAAGCAACAACTCATCCTATTGGCCAAAATCTAAACCAAAAACCAAAATTATATAGGCCATGAAAAATTAAACGATGCAAAGGGTTTGGCAGTGAATTAACCAAGGAACTGGAAGCTTTTGATGAAATAACGAGAAAATGGAAGTATCCATAAATGTGTAAACAAGACAATACAAATGGAGAACTAGCAAGACATAAGAAGTAATAATAATCCAATCGTGGGTTGGAGGATCGAGCTCAGTGGAAAAGATAAGAATAAGGCTTGAATAATGGGTAACAATGAATTATAGATATGAGATATCGAATTTACATTTCAACCGAATCATGAAACAACTAGTTTCTTCAAATAGACATGTGGGTGAATATCCACAACCTACAGATAAACAAAAAACATGAGCAAAACAATTCCAACCTAGATTCCTAGCTTCGCGACGGAAGAAATAAATTGCAACCCAAGCTCCTTCTCAATCCTCCAATCCGTTGTCCAAAAGAAACACTCTTTCAAAATCTGTAGACTAAAAATAACTGACAGAGAAGCAATCATAATTTTGCAAAGACCAATCTTGATGCCTCTTCCCCGAAACTTAACTTCCACTCCCCTTATCTTTTCATTACCAAGGCTAAAATGAGCTTATCATCTTTTTTTTCTTTTAATTCACCTTTATTAAAATAATTATTTCTCCAATTTTGACAAGTTTCCAATTAAAATTTTGTTTGAAGCCTTGCATGGCTTTCTTTTTATCTTTTTCTAGCTTTTTGTTTTCTTTTTTTTGTTTGTTTTGTGAACAAAATCTTTAACTTCTATTTCAATTTGAATCTTATCATCTTTATTAATTTAAAAATCATATTATTTTCTATATTTAATTAATTATCCTTAACAAATTATAAATTAGTAATTATTATCAAATATCATTAAAACAATATTTTTTTAATTAATTTATTTAATAATGGACTTTTTACTTAATATTTCACAAAACTAATTTATTTAATTATCATTTTAATTTCCATATTTATTTACTCAATGTTAATTTAATTAATTGAGTAAACAATGCGATCAAAATATTACGTTAACTACATAAACCAATCATGCACAAAACAACAATAACACAATTAGACACTTACACGAAATCTAGAAAGGTCGCAACGGAGGGGCACTACAAAGATCATATATAACTTGCTTGACATTGTTGTCAAAGTTGTCTAGGAGAGATAGAGGTAGAACGTACTACAACAATTATAAAATGATCTTTTCATTATTTTTCCAAAAGTAGTAAACATAATACACTGAAAAGTACATGCATTATACAAGTGTATATAATATACCAGAATAATTACCTTAATGAAGGTATGTCAATCATGCGTTTTCATCCTTGACCCAAATTCACCTTTCTTTGTTATTATATTGTTTATGTTCGCAGAAAATCCTATGGGAAAACAAATTTTTCGTATGACTTATTTTATAGTATTTCTTCGCTGCTCTGTTAATAACCAAGGAAGGGCACTTATACTAATTTGGTCTATATTTCTATTTAATTGAATGACATTTTTCATTGCATGATTGGCTTCCTGAATGTCACTACAAATTTTGACAATTTTTTCTTTGTCATGCCTCCCATCCAATATTTTCCATAACGTTTATGTTATATTCTTTTTGATATGCATTGCATCAAACAAATGCACAATTTGTAGCTGCTCATAGTAGGGCAACCTACTAAATTTTTTGGGATAACTTTTCAATCCCTATGGAAGCTAGCCATTAATGTCTTGACAACCTTCATGAAGCATATAAGTTAAACAAATTAAAAATGACAATCATTTTCAATTATAGCATGAGTAAACACAACACAATATAAAAATATAAATTCAAAACATATCATATATGATAGATAAACAATTTGATCCGATGTATAACCTTAACAATTAATTCTATTATATTTCAACTTCCATAGGCGATTTGTCATTCTTCATAGTTTTGATGTAGTCTCTTCTTTCCCATTGAAAAGATGTTTTTCAGTAGTTCGATACTTATGATTTCTATGGAGGAAGTTCCTATACTCATCAAACACCTTGTAACAACCCTCTTCTTAATACTCAAGTAATCTCAAGAATTTACTAGAAGTTAAATAAACTTAGTAAACATGAGAGAGAATTTTTTTTTTTTTAAATCATTTGCGTAAGCACAAGAATAAAGTATAACTTTTCAAGATAAAATTCAAACTTGAATTCACATGTATTCATAACTAGAATCAAGATAATTCCTTACAATATTCATTTATATCACATAAGATACACTTAACATAAAGAATAGTTTTACCTCATAGGTTTTGACTGTCATAAGCCAAAACATGGAATTCACTGCATCTGAAATGTTGATCTCTATCTTCACAAGCCTCGGACAGTCTACTACTTCAGAGGGAGAGCATCATCTGAGTGCTTTTCCTCCAACCATAGACTCAAGTGGTCCCCTACATGCTTCCTAACTGGAAGTGACCCGACCCTTCTCGAAGAGTATAGATATAAGGAACTGTCAAGTTTCTCCATCTCAGTCCTAGGGATGTGTCCTACAAAACTCAATCAACCATACAACTCTAGATCCCTTCTAGCTAAGTATGATTATTCTGATTGGTCATGCCATCTAGACACTCACCTCTGACTCGTCTTGGAACTGTCTCATCCTATAGTTTACTTACTTTATTTAGTACTCTAGTCACAAACTAGTCTGTATAGAAAATCCATTTTAGCCAATTTGACTTAGATCTAATCCTTAATCTAGGATATTCTTTCAATGTTAAAATTTAGGTATTTCAAACCTTTTAAAAGTCCCTTATTGCATCCTTGCAATATCTAGGGTTTATGACTTCCTGTCATTTTACTCTCAAGATTCAATACCCAACATCTTTGATGCGTTAAATCAAGTTTCAACATTATCGTAGAATCTCTTAAGGTATTATAAAGACTTCCTACCTTGTTCTATGGTTTATCAACCTTTCATTGTCAATCAATATACCTGCATATATACAATGTCATATTTGACATAAGTGTTACATATTTCCTATATCCACCTTGTTTCAATACTAGGGTTTAACTTCTCTAACCCAATACATGGAAATATCAAACATCCTTGTTCTCCAAAGATAATAGCATTAACGAAGCAAAACATAAGAGCAATTACTTCTAGTCTTACCTAGACGACTTAGCATTTCCCAAATTCACATTTCTTATAACATGAATAAGCATGATATCCGAGGATTATCCTCATTGATATATATATATATATATCTTAATGAGTGTCATTACCTCTCATGGCTAGTACCTGACTAAGTTTAATCCTTCAACCTTAATAGGTTAGATTCGTAAGAGACAATAAGTTGCTTCCAACTTCCTTGTCTGTTCAATTTTATTCTCATTCAAATAAGGATAGGGTATATTATCATCCTTTATATAAGTATGTCTCATATACCCATAACAACAATCTCAATTACAATAGAAATGAAGGTTAAGTTTCGGTCTCCCAACATCCCCTTCTCGAAGTTGGTTACGACATTGATACCAAGTATTGGAATAACAAAATTCCTTTGTACACATAGTTCAAAAATAAGTTCAATAAAGACTACAAGATCCATATCATTGCATTGTCAAGATCTCTCTTTCTCTCGAGAACCATAACATAAGCAACCAATTCTATCAAGGCTATATAGGGTTCCACATTCTTGGATCACCTATTTCCTTAAGCATGTATTTCAAGGAAATTTGACGAGAGGAATCTTAATCCCTACAAGAAACATTTATCTGTGTTGCATCCTCCTTGCTTCAATATCGTGATGATATTATCTCACCAAGAAGTCCCTAGAGAGGACTAGCAAGATTTTCCTATGGAGCTATCCTAGTCTTTAACATCGACTAAGGATCTAATTCCATTTTCCTTATTTTCTCATTACCATCTTAAAATCCAAATTCAATAATATGAGACAATACAACATAAGTATAGTGCACTCTAGCTTTCTCTAGACCTCTTAGGTGCTATACAAACCCTCATTATTCTAGGAATATGAATATGCTATAAAATAACCATTCTTTGACTAACGTCAATCGAATAAACCTAAAAAATTTATTCACATAACAATACTTACAATCCTATTGTTAATCCAATGTTCACTATCTTTCATATTAAATGATTTATGAACTCGTATCAGAGTTTCCTCAATACTTCGAATACTCTAAAACATAGTTGTTAAATTCTTTAAGTGTTATCATATCTCCAATCCTGAATATTCCAAATGAGATCAATCTCTCTATTGCTCTGGATGAATGGATTTCAAGCACAAGCTTGTCAACTTTTTCATACCTTATTCTTGTGTTTGGAAGGCAGAGCCAACTGAATATCTTTATTATTGAATAGGAACTCTAATGAGATATTCATCTCTAGTTACCATTAACCATACTAGAAATAATTTGAACGATATAATGAATTTAAATATTAGTGTCAAACAAACTTTTAAAGCTCAATATGTATATCAATATAGATGAAGACACTCGAATTTTCGTTTATTCAAGACTTTACACTTGTCTTAGAGACTTCATATCTCTTAGGAATTTCCATTTTGAAACGAAGCTTAAGCTACAGGAGTTTATGGCGAACACACAGGGTAATAAGGCTAATTCATACCTAAGCAATTGTCCCAAATATACTCATATGTTACACTTTGCTGGCTCCTCCAGTCTGTGACAGCCTTCTTGTGATATGAGACAACATTAAGTGTCTTCCCCACTATGCGCGAGCTTCTTGCCTCCGTCCGCACCCACCCATTTGAATGATACTTAGGGACCCCCTCCATGCATGATATGTACCAAAATGTATATCTTCCAGATGCATTCAAAAAACTACTAAGCAAATAACCTCCCCCCTCCAGTAAAGAAACTTCTTCCGCCTTTCTAGCATCCCCTCTTCTTGCGCTCCCCCACCCAAAACCGTTATAAGAAGATAACAGAATATATTTCTTTTTTTCCTTCTTTCCCTCTTGAAAGGTTCATTCATGACTTCCTAGAAGCTTAAGTCGGTTTACTATTTGCAGAAATAAGAAGTGATGGGCAGCGCTACAATCATGGGATTGAAGCCACGGTAGCAAGCATGATGTAGTCCACTAAGTCTTAAAGCAGATCAATCTTGATAAATTAACATATAATATAATAGAAATGTGCTCCTCTATAACGAGGGTTGAGCTTACACAAATACCAAAGCTACACCACCAAAAATAATTAAACAAATCTCATGCGTACTTTACTAAGTATTAAATATTTTACGTTAAGAAAAGGTAGTGAAATATAAGGTGGCGGTCCACTCTATTGGTGTGCTAACCCACATTTCACCTAATGGCACCGACAAATATATAAATGTTGTCATGCTTTACTAAGCATGCAACTATTAGATAGCTTATATTTATAACCTACCTAGGAAATGTATAAGTATATAAGTTCAAGAATTTATTATCTTATTTCTCTGGTATTTATATGCATACAGTTATATTTATATATACATAAGTGTTAACATGTAACTTTGTTCCAACTTCTCAAATTTTTACAATATCTTTCAATTATAAAATACCCTCTTGATAGTTGACTTCAATTTAGAAAAAAATAAACTCATACTTCAGCTTAATATAAATTAAATATATGTCCTTATAATTCATTTGACAAGATGTGTGATTGGGGTTGAGGTATTGTCCCCCTCACAATCTTGTGTATATATCAAAAACATATAAACTAGCATATATATCCATTTACTCCATTTCAAGTATATCCATTCAAACACATGAGAACTAATGACTATCAATTAGTCCTTAACGACAGTCAAACTTTCCTTAACATAATTCAACAATAGTCGAATAGAAATATTGACTTATGCCCAAAGGTTGAGTACCACTTACTTGACTCAACTAAGTTCACTAATTAACACCAACACAAGACTTAAGATGGCGACAACCCGTTATATTCCGTGTATCTATACTCTTCTCTCCAATGATGCTCTCCCTCCCTTTCTCAGAGGCTAGAAGCCTGATTCCTGAATGCAATCTTGCAAACACTAACTTGAGATTGACGTATCATTAATCATTTCATAATCCCTATGAAATCAACACATATTGACAACTTTTAAACACATTTCAGTTTTAGTGAAATAAACGTAACTCAAGAAAACATTGATTTCTCTAGACATTTTTCCTAAACATCTAATCATTGAATCATGCATAATCATCTACTAATTACTTCAAAAGTAAAAAAGTATAACAAAGTTAAAGTTATGGATGTAACATATATCTCCCCGTAAGAATCATCGTCCTCGATGATCTAATCCATCAAAAATCTTAATAAGATACATATTTTGTTTATCCTGCAAAAGCATAAGAAATTTAGAATATATTTGATATAAAATCATGGTAAACTTTCCATGGCATTTTACCCTTTAGATACTGGTCCCACTAGACCTTGCATTTAAGAAGCTCGATCATGACCACTCCCTGGTCCTGTACCTATAAAAAATTTTGAGAATATAATTATCATCAAATATATATACTTTCAATGTAATTCATATAAAGAATTTTACCTCGTGGTAATGGCTAGAGATAGAATGATTCTATAATCAATCGAATTGATAACTTCAAGAGTTTTGAAGATTACTTAATTTCTAGGAGCTAGTTTGGAAAACATTCCTTAATTTATGAAACTTTTCTTCTCTAGTCGAGAATTATGTTAGTGTACGGTTGGAATTTACTTAGCTTTTCAATTTATTATCAACTTTCACCAATCTCTTTGATTGATTTGATTTGTTTATCCATTTTTGACAACATTTCAGGACTAATGCTAATCCTATCTTCTAGCTTACCTAGCTTATAGGAGTTCGACATCTTTTCCTATCCAATGTCTCAAATGGAGTCACCTTGTTAAAAAAATTATAGAAGTTATATCAAACACCATAAAAGGTGGATGTCTCTTTCTACATGTAGCAATCAACTACTTTTAACACAGGTTTACAAAGAGAATTTTATCAAAGGTTAACAACATTAAGCAAGTAAGGTACCACTATTCCTCATGTAAGATACAAAGAGTAACATCAACCTTCACTTTTCTAGCTGAAAATATTTTCATCAAGTACCAATTTCATTTATTTGATGCATCATTATAATAAGCTGATAAGTAAATACAAGAGAAAGGATCAAAATTCTATTTCTAGTTCATCTGTCCTCCAAGACTCGGCATGCCACTGAAAAGAGGGAAAGCATCACTTGGCTATTTTTCCTTTCAACCACGGACTTAAGCAGTTCCTCCACACACTTTCTAACTAGAAGCAGTCCTACTTTTCATTGAAAGGTTGTGTTGGAAACCCTCACAGTTGCCATCTGAGCTCTGGTGTGTACCCCCACTTAACCAACTCTGTCGCACTACTAAGGATACCCTCCTACTAAGTATGACAACTCTGGTTAGCTAAGTGTCTAGAGTATTGTGAACTGACAAGTGCACGTAGTGGCAACGACACTCACTATGGCCATAGTTTTATATACATACGCTTTGCAATCCACATAGTAATGGTTCACCACCCTGCTCGACTTGGAGTGACTATTCACTTGGGCTTACTAGACTACCTATCCACCCACATACTATAACACATGGTTTGGAAAGTGATATCCACATAAGACCTCCTTCAGATAGTCTACATATTAATTATATAACCCTAAAAGGGTTTGGAACCAATTTCCTTCTGTATAAGGTTTCTTTCTTCTGTAAAGTTAAGGACATACCAGGTGCATTTTCTATAATTTACTCCCTTACACAATCCATCAGAGGTCCATCTAGGACATGATAGAGATAAACATTACATCAAACATAGTGAATGACCAAAAATTTCTTGTATAGCCACCTCAAAACTCAACTCAATATCAAAATATAAGCAGTTTTAAATTCAACAATAAATCAAAGAATGGGCTCTTCCAACAATAAATCAAATTGTAACCAACCGGCCATAAGACAAACATTCTTGAAAATTCGGTGGCTAGACCATTTCAAAATAAGAATAAAACAATGACAATCCTTGCCAGTATTAAATAGGAATTTTACCAAAAATCCAAGAGAGTGTCACAACCCAGGAGAACACTATTAATGCACTGCGTGACTTGACTAAGTCACTACAAGGGAGTAGATTGTTGCACTGCATTTGGATTCTCCAAAAGTTTACAGTCGGTTAGGGATTGTGTTACAAGCGCCTTAAACAAATAAGACACTTAAGACTTTCATTATGCTCAAAATTTTGCAAATAAAGGGGGTTATATTAGATTCACTCCTTTTCTCAGAGTATCTTTCATTCATCTCATAGACGACATTAAAAGGTCATTTTATAGCAACACACAAAGACTACAATTAGAGCACAAACTTCTTTTCCTCATTTTACATTGTAAAACTATATTCCTTATTGATCCATTTATTCCACTTGGCTCATTCCAAGCCATCAAGAACTTAGACTACATCCCATCTTATCTAGATGTCGTTGATATAGTTCAAGGATTTCCAATGATCAGATGCTTCAACACCTGGTTAATTACTTCTGAATCCTTCCATCCTTAAATTCCTAAAAAAGAATAGTATAGAATCCATACAGACATTGCTCTACTTGAGCTCTTAATCTGATTAGTAACTGACTAAGGTTTTACCCTTCTAGTCAGAGTCTCAAAATATTTTCAATATGCAACCTTAATGGAATGGTTTTTCACTTGGAGTTTTTAACTCCTACGTTGGCCTTCTCTAAGCCATTGACTTGGGTAAATGCTGAGGAGATAGTCTTCTAGATAGTTTCCCCGATTTTTCCTTATGCCATTCTGGCATCAACCAGCTTTAGCCTTAGCCAATCTACTAATGTTTAACAAGTTTTTTTTTTCTTGTAAAGAGCTCATAGGTCCATGTGTTGAACCCAGTTAGCTCTGATACCATATGTAACAACCCTCTTCTTAATACTCAAATAATCTCAAGAATTTACTAGAAGGTAAATAAACTTAGTAAACATGAGAGAATTTTTTTTTTTTTTTAAATCATCTGCGTAAGCACAAGAATAAAGTATAACTTTTCCAGATAAAATTCAAACTTGAATTCACATGTATTCATAACTAGAATCAAGATAATTCCTTACAATATTCATTTATATCACATAAGATACACTTAACATAAAGAATAGTTTTACCTCATAGGTTTTGACTGTCATAAGCCAAAACATGGAATTCACTGCATCTGAAATGTTGATCTCTATCTTCACAAGCCTCAGAGAGTCTACTTCTTTAGAGGGAGAGCATCATCTGAGTGCTTTTCCTCCAACCACAGACTCAAGTGGTCCCCCGTACGCTTCCTAACTGGAAGTGACCTGGCCCTTCTCGAAGAGTATAGATATAAGGAACTGTCAAGTTTCTCCATCTCAGTCCTAGGGTTGTATCCTACAAAACTCAATCGACCATACAACTCTAGATCCCTTCTAGCTAAATATGATCATTCTGATTGGTCATGCCATCTAGACACTCACCTCTAACTCATCTTGGAACTATCTCATCCTATAGTTTACTTACTTTATTTATTACTCTAGTCACAAACTAGTCTGTATAGAAAATCCATTTTAGCCAATCTGACTTAGATCTAATCCTTAATCTAGGATATTCTTTCAATGTTAAAATTTAGGTATTTCAAACCTTTTAAAAGTCCCTTATTGCATCCTTGCAATATCTAGGGTTTATGACTTCCTGTCATTTTACTCTTAAGATTCAATACCCAACATCTTTGATGTGTTAAATCAAGTTTTGACATTATCATAGAATCTCTTAAGGTATTATAAAGACTTCCTGCCTTGTTCTATGGTTTATCAACCTTTCATTGTCAATCAATATACCTACATATATACAATGTCATATTTGACATAAGTGTTACATATTTCCTATATCCACCTTGTTTCAATACTAGGGTTTAACTTCTCTAACCCAATACATGGAAATATCAAACATCCTTGTTCTCCAAAGATAATAGCATTAACAAAGCAAAACATAAGAGCAATTACTTCTAGTCTACCCAGATGACTTAGCATTTCTCAAATTCACATTTCTTATAACATGAATAAGCATGATATCCGAGGATTATCCTCATTGATATATATATATATATATATATATATATATATATATATATATATATATATATATATATATATATATATATATATATATATATATATATATATCTTAATGAGTGTCATTACCTCTCATGGCTAGTACCTGACTAAGTTTAATCCTTCAACCTTAATAGGTTAGATTCGTAAGAGACAATAAGTTGCTTCCAACTTCCTTGTCTATTCAATTTTATTCTCATTCAAATAAGGATAGGGTATATTATCATCCTTTATATAAGTATGTCACATATACCTATAACAACAATCTCAATTACAATAGACATGAAGGTTAAGTTTCGGTCTCCCAACATCCCCTTCTCGAAGTTGGTTACGACATTGATACCAAGTATTGGAATAACAAAATTCCTTTGTACACATAGTTCAAAAATAAGTTCAATAAAGACTACAAGATCCATATCATTACATTGTCAAGATCTCTCTTTCTCTTGAGAACCATAACATAAGCAACCAATTCTATCAAGGCTATATAGGGTTCCACATTCTTGGATCACCTATTTCCTTAAGCATGTATTTCAAGGAAATTTGATGAGAGGAATCTTAATCCCTACAAGAAACATTTATCTGTGTTGCATCCTCCTTGCTTCAATATCGTGATGATATTATCTCACCAAGAAGTCCCTTGAGAGGACTAGCAAGATTTTCCTATGGAGCTATCCTAGTCTTTAACATCGACTAAGGATCTAATTCCATTTTCCTTATTTTCTCATTACCATCTTAAAATCCAAATTCAATAATATGAGACAATACAACATAAGTATAGTGCACTCTAGCTTTCTCTAGACCTCTTAGGTGCTATACAAACCCTCATTATTCTAGGAATATTAATATTCTATAAAATAATCATTCTTTGACTAACGTCAATCGAATAAACCTAAAAGTTTTATTCACATAACAATACTTCCAATCCTATTGTTAATCCAATGTTCACTATCTTTCATATTAAATGATTTATGAACTCGTATCAGAGTTTCCTCAATACTTCGAATATTCTAAAACATAGTTGTTAAATTCTTTAAGTGTTATCATATCTCCAATCCTAAATATTCCAAATGAGATCAATATCTCTCTAACATTCTGGTTGAATGTTTTTCAAGCACAAGCTTGTCAACTTTTTCATACCTTATTCTTGTGTTTGGAAGGCAGAGCCAGCTAAATATATTTATTATTGAATAGGCACTCTAATGAGATATTCATCTTTAGTTACCATTAACCATACTAGAAATAATTTGAACGATATAATGAATCTAAATATTAGTGTCAAACAGACTTTTAAAGCTCAATATGTATATCAATATAGATGAAGACACTCGAATTTTCGTTTATTCAAGACTTTACACTTGTCTTAGAGACTTCATATCTCTTAGGAATTTCCATTTTGAAACGAAGCTTAAGCTATAGGAGTTTATGGCGAACACACAGGGTAATAAGGCCAATTCATACCTAAGCAATTGTCCCAAATATACTCATATGTTACACTTTGCTAGCTCCTCCAGTCTGTGACAGCCTTCTTGTGATATGAGACAACATTAAGTGTCTTCCCCACTGTGCGTGAGCTTCCTACCTCCGTCCACACCCACCCATTTGAATGATACTTAGGGACCCCCTCCATGCATGATATGTACCAAAATGTATATCTTCTAGATGCATTCAAAAAACTACTAAGCAAATAACCTCCCCCCTCCAGTAAAGAAACTTCTTCCACCTTTCTAGCATCCCCTCTTCCTGCGCTCCCCCACCCAAAACCGTTATAAGAAGATAACTGAATATATTTCTTTTTTTTTCTTCTTTCCCTCTCGAAAGGTTCATTCATGACTTCCTAGAAGCTTAAGTCGGTTTACTATTTGTAGAAAGAAGAAGTGATGGGCAGCGCTACAATCACGAGATTGAAGCCACGGTAGCAAGCACAATGCAGTCCACTAAGTCTTAAAGTAGATCAAACTTGATAAATTAACATATAATATAATAGAAATATGCTCCTCTATAATGAGGGTTGAGCTTACACAAATACCAAAGCTACACCACCAAAAAGAATTAAACAAACCTCATGCGTACTTTACTAAGTATTAAATATTTTACGTTAAGAAAAGGTAGTGAAATATAAGGTGGCGGTCCACTCTATTGGTGTGCTAACCCACATTTCACCTAATGGCACTGACAAATATATAAATGTTGTCATGCTTTACTAAGCATGCAACTATTAGATAGCTTATATTTATAACCTGCCTAGGAAATGTATAAGTATATAAGTTCAAGAATTTATTATCTTATTTCTCTGGTATTTATATGCATACAGTTATATTTATATATACATAAGTGTTAACATGTAACTTTGTTCCAACTTCTCAAATTTTTACAATATCTTTCAATTATAAAATACCCTCTTGATAGTTGACTTCAATTTAGAAAAAAATAAACTCATACTTCAGCTTAATATAAATTAAATATATGTCCTTATAATTCATTTGACAAGATGTGTGATTGGGGTTGAGGTATTGTCCCCTCACAATCTTGTGTATATATCAAAAACATATAAACTAGCATATATATGCATTTACTCCATTTCGAGTATATCCATTCAAACACATGAGAACTAATGACTATCGATTAGTCCTTAACGACAGTCAAACTTTCCTTAACATAATTCAACAATAGTCGAATAGAAATATTGACTTACACCCAAAGGTTGAGTACCACTTACTTGACTCAACTAAGTTCACTAATTAACACCAACATAAGACTTAAGATGGTGACAACCCGTTATATTCCTTGTATCTATACTCTTCTCTCCAATGATGCTCTCCCTCCCTTTCTCGGAGGCTAGAAACCTGATTCCTGAATGCAATCTTGCAAACACTAACTTGCGATTGACGTATCATTAATCATTTCATAATCCCTATGAAATCAACACATATTGACAACTTTTAAACACATTTCAATTTTAGTGAAATAAACGTAACTCAAGAAAACATTGATTTCTCCAGACATTTTTCCTAAACATCTAATCATTGAATCATGCATAATCATCTACTAGTTATTTCAAAAGTAAAAAAGTAAAACAGAGTTAAATTTAGGGATGTAACACACCTACTTTCCTAAACTTTTTGAACAATGAGATTTCATCTTTGGACCACAAATTGGACATGCAATTTTTTCTTTTGTTTGAAGATCTGCAAGATCATATATAATTGGTTTAAATATGCCAGTTTTTATAATTATATATAATGAATAGATTATTTTTAAAACATGCATGATATCTAATTCATAAAATTAAATATTGTTAAAGTGCAGTCGAATGTTATAACATACCACAAAAATGTGTTAGCCCTAGGGCATCATGAATTGTCCATACAAGCATTGCATGGAATTGAAATTGTCTTTGTTCTATTGGTCTGGAGACGCCATACATAGTGACACCATTCTATAACTTTAGTAACTCGCCAATAAGAGGCTCAATATATACATTCATATCTTTAACTTGGTACTTACCTAGTTGAATGAACATAAACATTACATAATTATTATAACCATTTTACTACAATATATGTAAATTAATGTACATGACTATTGAATGAAAAAAATATAAGTCATTATGCAACAAATAAGACAAATGAGATGCTACTATGTTAAAGAAAATTGATGTAAACAAATACCTAGAACAATCATTGATAACATTATGTGCTCCCTCTTTATTGACATCCATGGAGGAATGTTATTGTTGATAACAAAAACAGGCCACACTGAAATAGATCTTAGCTTTCCAAATGGATTGACACCGTCCATTCCCAATGAAAGCCTGAGATTATGAGGTTCTTCTTTAAAGTGTGGCCATTTTTTCTCCATGTCCCTAAATGCAGAACCATCCACAAGCATTTGAAGAATGCCATCTCCACTTCTATTTTG
>VDFB02000002.1:152962926-152980194 GCA_007258455.2 Sequoia sempervirens | reverse complement strand
TTGGTTATCTTCCTAGATGTTTGGTTTCACATTACATTGGTTTGAGGTTTGGCTAGAGTGATTGTGATCACTAGCTTGTGGTCATGTGTTTTCACTTATGTTCTTGGGTGATGACATAAAGGTTCCTTTATCTTTTTCCTTTGTTGGGTGTGGAGAACTTGGGAGAGCTATGAAGACTTGTGGTGAGAGTTGTTCTTACAGGTTATTGATTTATAGGTTTGCATATCATTGTGGATTATTTCTTCGTTCTACATGATGTTGTTTACACTTTCTATATGATGCTATTGGTAGAATTGGTAAGCCTTGATCTTTTTTAGATTTGCATTACCCATGCAGTGGGAGCTCTTGGATGTGTATGTCAATGAGATTTTTCTTTGAAAAGAAGCACTTATGTGTTAAACTTGTAGATACAACATAAATGGTTATTCAAACACTAATGTAACACTTAAATGGCATAGATAGAAAATCTATTAAATGTAGCTATCTTGCAATACACATTTGACTATTTCCAATGCAATAAGCTTTGCATTACCTATCCCTACCTGCACATTTTTCACACCATTTTATTTATAAAAAGGTTAGAAAAGAATGCAATTTAGTTACAAATTAATAAAATTTCTAAGCTCCAGAGAAATGTCTTCAATTCCAAACAAGAAAATTGCAATGATGTGTAAACCAAAAAAAATGCTAAAATATGAAAGAGGACCAATTCATTATGGTTGCAAGACAATGTAACTTCATCATACTTGCTTATTCTTCAAAATGGCAATATCGAGAAATTTAGCATGATGAAAAGTAAATTTTTCATAACTAAATGAGATTCACATGACAAGGCTACTTAGACCATAATCATGTTGAGAATCAAACAAAAGAAATTTTTCATGCACATTGGTATTTTCCACTATAATGCATTGGCATGGCATTTAATAATACACTCCCCACCAGGTATGCACCCTATATCAAACAATTCATTAAAAAATTTATTTGAGGCATTATATCAAACAGCTTCATGGTAATTTTGATGGAGTATGATAGAAAATAGTGTTTCCATTGTATGCACCCTATATCAGCCAGTTCATTAACAAATTTATTTGGAGGCATTATATCAAAAACACTATTGTAAATTTATTTGAGGAATTATATCAAAAACACTATTTCTATCATACTCTGTCAAAAACACTATTGGAAATTTATTTGAGGCATTATATCAAACAATTCATTAACAAATTTATTTGAGAAATTATATCAAATAGTTCATGATATAAAGTTTCTAGGGTGCATACAATGGAAACTTGGATAAAATTCTTCATATTTTTCCTTTGAGTCTTATGACATTACTCCAAAAATGGTTGGTGAACTAAATGTATGAATCGAAGAATAAATTTAGAGGAAAGAAACTAGATTGTTTGAATGAAATGTATAATAAAAATAATTCTCATTAGATTAGAAGGAATGAAGGTATTATTAAATTTTCTAGTATTAGGAAAATATAAAAATATGTCCACTTTTAATTTATATATATATATATATATATATATATATATATATATATATATATATATATATATATATATATATATATATATATATATATATATATATATATATATATATATTTATATATATATATATATATATATATTTATATATATATTTAAAACTATTCTTCATATATCCATGTTAAAAATATTAAAAATTAAATTACATAAATCAATTTTAAATTTGTACAAAGAAATAAATGACTTTGACTAAGAGTGAATATTTAAAATATAGCTATCCTCTTTGCAAAATCCAATTTGATTTGAGATATTTATGGACAAAAAATATGGATGAGCATGAGGTAAGTAAGAAAGAATAACCTTAATTTATATCTTCCCTCATCAAATAATTTCACGCTTAAAGAGTTTCTTAAGGCATATCCAATTATGAAAAACTATTAATACTTGAACATATAACTATATTAAAGTATATCATGAATAAATTGAAAGGATAAAGAGTAAATCAAAAACACATACATAAATCATAGAAGTAAATTGATTAATATAAGGAGATTCAAGTGGTTGGATAATTTTTCCAAGGAGTGAAGAGGTTAAGAAGGAACCATCAATAAATATAATATTTTAAATACTTTAAAATAAAATACATTTCTCCCTTCTAAATTCAAAATGGTATTCCTTCTAAGATGATAATAATTGAAAAAGAAGAAAATAATCATTATGAAGATCAAGTACCATTGATAAGTTTTAAGAGATCAAATAAAATATTCAACAACAAAAGAAAAAAGAGAAAATAGTTAATGCTAAAGAAACAACTACAACCAAGCTACTATGTTAATTGTAGACACTGAAATCTGGTTTAGGCCTGCGACTTCCATATTCTTCATTACTTCTATTCTTCACGGTCATGATTAAATAAATTCTTTATTTAATTATTCTCAATAGTCTTAATTTCTTCTATTAATTAAATGATCTTAATTATTTAATTAATTCACACCTTAACATTAATTCTATCTGATTAATTAAATAAATGCTTTTTATTTAATTATGTTACTAATTAACCTTATCCTTCTTGTATTCTTATTTAATTTACTCTTTATCATATTTCAACTATAATTAAATAAATTCTTTATTTATTTAATTATTCATTTAAATCCCTTCATCATTTAATTAAATAAATCTTATTTATTTAATTATTCTTTGAATATCGAGTCTTGAATTAAATGAATTATTTAATTCATTAATTCTATTTTAACGCATTCTTCTATATTTTAGATAATTATGTGAGTTATCTAAATATTCACTTTTACTCGACTCGACATCTATTTTAATCGCTTAGTTAACTCTTGATTTGATGTCTGAGTGGCTGTCTCGAGTAATCTCTTCGTCAGATCATTCAATCGTCCAGTTCTAACTTATTTGTGTGTACATGCGGATTAATTAAATATTCTTATTTAATTAATTAAACCTCGTGCATGCATTTGAACAGAGAGTCGTTATAATCAATCTTCATCTTTGTCATGCAAAGATATTTCTTATGTTTTCGAATGCCGAACTGAAGATTAAATCATTTATTTAATCTTTAATCCTATTTCTAGTTTGTATCACTCATGTCACTACTAACAGTTATCTGAATGCATGTCTAATCTTCCGATCTCAACCGTCCGTTGATCTTTCAATGTTGACCTATCGTTCGAATAATCAATTTTCTATAAATTGATTTGTCATTCTTCATTCCAATCTCTCGCGAATTCTTATGACTTTTGAGAGCACTTTGTCTTGAATCTTCGATATTTTGCTAATCATTATCTTAGGCTATACTTGCACAAATTTACGAAAAATCTGAGGGCAATTATACTACACAAGCAAAATGGAGAAGGGCAATCAAGATGAATCATGGAAATACGTTCGAAATTGGTGATATTGTTCTAGTTTTGTTTACATTTTATCTTTCCTATGTTCTTTGTTGCTTAACGAATGAATTTGCATTTTAGATTTAATATTGCATGCATGTTTGCTTCTAATGATCTTTATTTTCTATTGTGCACTCTTCTATGGCATTACATTAATAAATTCTCCTCTTATGCAGTCTTCATTTCCCTATAAATTGTGGCCTCCTTGTACAAATTAGCTATTGATCACCATAGTGAAACAAATTTAACATTTTGAAATGGTTAAAAATTATTATTATTTTTATTTGTATAAGTATAATTATTATGGGTTCATTTCTCCTCTCATACTCTTCCTAATAAGGTTCTATTTTACAAGCCTCATATAAATGTTAGGGTTCTAACTTCTAAAAATTGAATAGTGTCAACTTAATCTCATTAGACAATGCTCCCCTAGTATCAATGGGGCCAACTTTTTATCTATCAAACTCGGCTATGTTTACATTGAATAAGAATTTGATACCTTTATCTGATACTTGAACTAAGATATCTTGGCTCTAATTTTAGTCATTTTATCTAAAAATTATTGGTGACATATCCATTCGTGTTTAGTTTTAATCATTTATTATTGCAATTAATTGAGATTCTTGAAGCTTGTATTCCATCCCCACCATTTTTATTCTAAATATTTGACATTTTCTTTCAACTTAAAGTCTAAATTTTATCCTTAATGCTATACATATTTTTCTAGGATAACACATATTCATTATATTTCACTAAATGTGTTTAGGCATAGAAGAAAAACCTTCAATATATCTTTAAGATAACTTTGATACCATCAAGATAATCCCACCTTTCATTGCATTAATATCAAGGTTAACTAACCCTTCCTCTTTACATGCTTTTCAATTAGAGTATCCTCTAGTAAAAATAGAAACATTAATAGTGTGGTTATCAAAGAGTGTCTAGGGATGCACACATCACTATTATTAATAAATTATAAGATTGTAAGAAATGTTTATGGAAGAAATAACTATCTAATAGAGAATATAATGTATTAGTACATATCTAACTATTACATATTTTAAATAAAGCCCCTTTAAAATCTATCTTATTGCCATTTAATGAGTCAACTAGGTTCAAAATTATTTTCATCTTATTCCCCAAAATTCATCACCTTTACAACAAAACTTGATTTCATCTAATTTATCTTATTTATTCTCAAATCATATTAAAATCACCACCTTAAACTCTAAGAAATATTTGGTAACTTATTTATTTTATCTTCATTTAGAAAGGGGTGTGAAGGGGATTTAGAACCTTTTAAAGTTTCTTTCAAAATAACTAGGAAGATTTTATTCATTGCCTTTCTTGTTGCTTTTAGGATTAGTGTTATGAATTTTGTGCCTTCATTCTTAAAAATTCTTATATCAACTCATTTAGCATTTCCATGATCTTTTTATATGGGAAAGGTCAACATACAATGAGGTAGACACTTTCCATTTTTTTATTCCTTAATTAGGTCTTTCTAGGGAAACTTTTAGTCTTTTCGAACACCTTACAAAATATATGATAAATGTGTGATTATTTTTCTTTCCACTCTATAAATTTTTGATGTGCTTGGATATATAATTGAGATGATTCACTCATAATGTAATGATAAAAATTTAGTATATATGAAAGAAATATTTTCAAGACATCAAACTACCATTCTACATAACTCTCACATGGAAATAAGAATATTATTTTATTTTAACTAAAGAAATTGTGTGTACTCTATCTTGAAAATTACTAATTAATTTTGAATTATATACTTATAATTTAAAATAAGAGCATCCTTTGTAACATGGAATAGATAGGTTAATTTTAATGAAATAAAATATGTTTTTATATTAAGAAAAATTTACAAATATATGGAACTCATACATTGAGAAATTGACTAAGATGTAACTATGTATGAGAATTAAGATGCTCGAATAATTTATATACCTTCTTTCAATAATTAACATTAGAAATTAATACTTGGCTCATATTGTATACCCACCTCCCAATGGTCTTGGAATGGATGCATTTAGATGGAGAAGGATTTCAAAAGGCTCATGGTACTTGTGGACCCCTCAAAGGCATGATATATAACACATGAACTTTATTTATGAAATTTGGTCTTTAGTTGTTGGCTTCTAGTATGAATGTTATGTATAAGGTGGAATTCTTAGTTGAGATTCTCAATCTTCCATTATTGGTTTCTAGTGTGATTATACAATATGCTCGCCAAACTGTATTAATTTCTAATGTTAATTATTCAAAGAAGGTTTTGTTTCATAAGAAGAGACCTATGTTCACATATTACAAGGCATGTTATTATCCACAATGCATGACACTTCTTCACATCTCTACCAAGTTCTAAACAGATACAGATCTACCATTTCCATGGAGGAGATTGATGATTTAAAAAGAAAATATCATACCATTTCTTTCTTGAGAAGTCATGTTTGCATTCATGATTTGCAACTTCCATCCTCATCCAAAAAGAATTTTTTTTATCGTTATGTGCCTGATATTAACAAATCAAAACCTTCATTTGAGCATGATCATCAACACAAAGGTAAACGAGTGGAAACAAAAGAAAGCTTGGTTAATGGCTTTCAGCATGTTGGTGGAAAATATGCATCTTTTTGAAAGTGGCTTCCTAGCTTATCAGTCTTATGTTTAGTAAGGTTTTGTAATCTCCACTGTGTTATGTATTCGGGTCACTGGTATATCTAGTATGATGTCTTCTTTTGGGTATTTTGGGTGCATAAGAGAATGTGCATATGTATTGATGTATTCAACCAATATGCTTTTGTAACATTGTTATCAGACAATTGGTCATTTGTACTAGGACCTCACTGGTCTTTTTTATATTTTGTAAAATTTGTTACTCGAATTGCAACTAGGGGTTTTCTTGCTAGTTCTTTCCCACCAGTATGTCCGCCTAAACTAGCTATATGTAAAATATTATATATAAATAAAATTATAAGTGGTCTCCCACTTTTGATTAAAAAAAAAGTTCTTGTAAATGTCCACATTTTTTTCCTTGACACAGTTGCTATTTCTTAAAATATTTCTTATGATTTTTCATAATGTTGGTCAATACTTTACTGCAAATATTCTATAGTCATGCTCTTAAATGTCATAAGAATATGTCATAAGAGGGTTTCATCTTATAAATCTATAATAATATTATATGCATTTAGAATATATTAGACACCTCCCTTGAAGCATTCAACAAATGACAAATAACTACCAACACAAAGTGAGATGCCTCATTTCCTAATATGAGGACAAAATAATAAATCAAAATATTAGGATGCAAGGTTGACTCACCTTTCCCAATACTTGGCTAGGTTTATCATCTATTGAGGAGTGGATCCCAACAACAATTGTGCTTAGTGCTTACTACTAATCCAAGGAATACCTATTCATTTTTTCTTTATTGTATGCCTAATGACTCCTCATCTCAAGTTAAATTATGGGAATGGATTTTTATGCCCATACAATAGATCATTATCTAATGCAATCATGAAAGTTTTACTTCCATATAAAATACTTTACATATTGGTGTCCAATTAGATGGAACAATCCCTATTGCATGAATCGAAGGTTTTCCATGAAGGAGTTTATAATAAGAAATGTATTCCCTGTCATAACATGGAATAACAAGTGAAGTTAAATAGGGCTTGATTCTAGATAAGAAAATAATAGTTCCCAAAGGATCTCATTGAATAATAACAAAACCTTTAATAGAAAATTTAGGAAGAGTGAGATTAGAAGTATAAACAAAAATACATTTTAGGAATTAATGACTACAAATATTAAGATTAAAAAACCATTTGCAATCAATGTATACTTAATGCTCATATAGGCTTAGTACCAAAAATGATTAGAAGATAAATAATCTTCTATTAAACCACATTGAAATGAAGTTTAGATGGAAGAAATGTAATCTCCATAATGTTAGTATATAATACACCCAATTTGGGCAACTATTTCAATAGGCTTAGTAGAAGAGGGAATATGGATCTTTTGTATAGAATTATGAAAAAAACTCATGATATTAAGGTGAAGTTTAAATAATATCCCAAAGAGAAATATTATACTAAAGTTATTTTATACTATTATACTCTTTAGTGTTCTTAAAGGAATACAAGAAGTCAACATGAAATATTGGGATTAGATAAAGGAAGAGGAACAATCTTAGTGTTGGTTTGTTAGTTTCACCAAGTGTTATAGGTATTCATTACTGCATAAAATTTAAAAATAAGAGTTTCAAGTATAATAATCAACAAAATAAAGGTTGAAATAAGATGGGTCAACAAGGGATAATTCCTAGGTTCGTTAGGTATACCTACCTAGATCATGAAAACTAAAGAAGACGATGGGATGAAGTAAAATACCAACACAAAGTTTTAGAAAATCAAGGATTGATCATTGTGCATCATTATAGAAAGCTCTATTCCATTATATCTAGTTGTGGAATTTGTATAGGCAACTTTTAAATTTTAAAAAATGTAAGAGTTGATTTAATTTACTATAATATCCAAGAAATTTATAAAAATAAGAGTAATAAAATAATTATTAAATATTACCTTTAAATGAGTAAATATAACCATATTTTCACATGGTGGATTTTATATTATCTATAAGATTTTAGGTAATAGAAAAAATATGTACAAAGATTAAATCAAGTCATTTTCTCCTATTCTTTCATTGTTTCTTTCTTTTTGTACTAGGGTTAAATCTTCATCTAGGTTTGTTGTGTACTTATAAGAAACCTTTGTTCCTTAGTATCATGTTCTTGTACATTGTATGGTAAATTTCATGATAAATATTATGTGCATGTGTCCCTTCCTCCTATAAGATTTTGTTTATAATGGATATGAGGAAGTTTATTTCTAATTTTTTGGTTTCCTCCTTATCAAAATATTTCTTCAATAATTTAGAAATCATATTTACAAGCTTATATCATCTCTCTCATTTTCTTGTTGTAGGCAATAAATCTTAGGTGCAACCTTTATCAATATTTTTTACTTCCCTATGACTAAATGGCTACAAGGATGTGAATATGATATGGTGGAAAAAACCAAGATACAAGTTGGTTTAGTTCTCATAAACTCTCTAAAATATAATTGAATTCCTACATCCTAACTAGAAATACCATGAGCGGTTTAGATCCCATTTTAGACAAAAAATATTCTTATACTGATCACTAGTTCACTTGGACCAACTAAAGAGATGGTGAACTAAGGGAAACGTAGTTTTATTGATAGATTAAAACTTAGTTATTTCTCTTTCCATTGTCCCCTCTCCACAAAACACCCTTATCTAAGTAGATTCTATTAAACCTATCTCACATATCACCTCGCAATTCTTTAAACTTTTCAAACTTCTTATTCCTCATACCTAATAATCTATCCTTCAAGCTCAACACTTCCCACCTCAATCAAATTGATCACCTTGCTTCCCTAATATCCCTTTGGTTGATGTTCCTAGACCTCATCAAAATGGTAAGTGGATACAATTGTGGAATGATGTGATTAAATCTATTGCACTACCTTACTATGATCTTACAATAAGAATATGGCTAGAAAGAGATCTAGAATGGAAAAAAAATATGGATCCAAATAGAAAAAAAAACTTGTTTTGGCTTTTAGCACTTACTAATAACTTTTCTACAATGAGTGGTTGTTCGCTGAAATAAAAATTAGAAGATTTGAACTTAATTGTGGTAGAGGATCTCAATTAAGAGATAGGCTACATTGGATGAAAGGATATAAGGGATACAAATTATTTTTTAGTTATCTCAAACATATTTACATTCTCAAGAGTGGATAATATCTATCATTGATCAAGAGAGGTAGTTCCATGACAACTCTAATGATATTAAATCCATTTTCCTCCAACATTACAAATAATTTTTAATTGATCTAGTTGAAGGAGATCCATGTCAAGATATAGTGAAAAATTATGGGCATAACAATTATATATTTTTAACATATATAAAATGTATGGCTAGTGAGTATATTTTATAACTCCTGTATATGAATTCAAACTTTATTAGATTTGATTCTTAATAAAAAAATTTAACGATTCAATTTATAGATTTATGCAATCTATAAGTTTAAATAGTTTGATGGTATCTAAACTTTATACATATAAAAATATGATAAATGTCTGATTATTTTGCTTTCCAATCTATAATTTTTTGATGTTCTTGGCTATATAATTGAGATGATTAACTCATATTGTAATGATAAAATTCATCCTCATATGGAGGATTTTATATTATCTTTCATTAAATTCATCCTCTTTATGAGATTCTTATGGAATATTGATATTCTGGTGAATTCTTAATTTTAGACATATCTTAACTTGATAAATTTAGGTTCAATGAAGGCAATAGAACTTTTTTTCACTTACATAATCCTATTTTTGAAGTTCATTTATGTTAACAACATTAAATGAAATATTTTTATCCCCAATTATTTTCAAATAATTTTATACTAATCTTTGTATTCTTATTCTTTCTTTCATTGTTTCATTTAAAATTTGAACCATTTAAGGATGCTATGTTATAGATTATAGTTGTCTTCCAATTCTTTTTAAATTGTTAATGGTATGAAAATATTATTGATGAGTAGATGAATTATTACAACTATTTTAGATTTGTATTCCCTTTATCTAGATTTATTATTTACCAAAGTCCCATTTCTCTTTTAGGTGTACTGTATATATATATATAACATGGAAAATGCATATCATGTTCCACCTGCACCAGATTCTTTGTTTGAAAATACCAGTAATGAGATTAAAAAATTGAGAGATTCATTAGCACAAGGTGCAAACCCGGGGATATATAGTGAACCATGCATGTTAATATTGCATAGTCTAGAAAAACTAAAAGATGAACTTGAGAGGACTAGTGCATTTTCCCCAGATAGAGTGGCTGCTATTCTTTCCTGCATGCGGGAAGAAGTACATGGTGACGTTCCCCTTAAACAAATATAGGATAGTGTCACCAAATAAATGATAAAGGCACTTGTTTTCCATTTTATCAAAATGTGTGTAAGGTTAGGGGATACCAAGTCACTAGATGTGTCGATCATGCTATGGCCTCATTGATCTACCCATGATTTCTCACAGCACATGGTCTATACCCAAATAATGACCAAATTCCATTGTATTTTGTTCAGCAGTTGTATGTTGAGGTCCATTTGGGCCTCAAAGTTAACTACCTAGACATTCCACCATATGCTAGTCAGGGGCATGGCAGGATTGCTGATAGGCCCACCTATTGTCGAGAAGATAGACCACCCCCAGTATTTAGGGTATTGGTTGGTGAGAGGTCTCCTACTCTCACCCCAGCTCTAGCCCCCATAGCAGATGAGGTTGTCGTTGCTTCCCAAAAGGAAGCAATTGACACTGTAGGTGACATTGCGGCTTCCACCACTAAGATATATGATGATCGTGTAGGTTAGTATTTGATGTCTAGACATTCCTGATCCACACCATTTTCAACACAGTGGACCACCATGGATCCTTTTACAGTGGTTAGCATCCCTACTCCTACACAGCTTGATGTACTTACAAGAGATATGGCACGCATGACTCTGCATTATTTGGTTGAGGACCTGTTGGAGGCATATACCCACATTACATTAGACAATGGGATCAGTATAGAGAATGTTAGATATCATTTGAGATGCAGAGGTCGTTCAGTTATAGGATCCCATCACTCTCAGCTGAGCACTAGTGTGCATCAAGATCCACCTACAGTTCATTCGGCAGTTGCACAGACTATGGGTTTTACTTATATGTTGATTGGTTCTGGTTCATCATCATCGATGCCATCTCACCTTCATAGTCCTCTACATTCATCATTTATGGCACGACATGGGATAGATCAGATGGATGCAGATGTTGATTCGTCACTTGACCATTTGGTGGATATGGTGGAGGCGACTGTTACAAAGGACTTAGGTCATCCGATATTAGATGATGTGCATGTATGTGTGCATGTGCATGTTTCAATTCTTTTTTTATTATTTTAAAAAAAATTTAACTAGATATTCATGTAAGTTGATATATATATGTATATATATTGTTACAGGTGGACATACCTCATATCACTCCTAGCCTTGGTCCAGATCATGTGCATGATCGATGTGACTCTGTGGATGAATCTACTACCAATGGACATGTGAGTTTTACATTTTTATATAATCACACATGTATATGTACATGCAATATTTATGTATGCATAGATCTAGATTGATATTTAAAAATACAAGTTCAGTTAAAAATAACTTTCATAAAATTCATTTAATATAAATTATATGTATTTAACACATCTTGTACACACTTATTTGTAGGGCTCAAGACATCCATTAGAGTAGGACCGCTCTCATTCAGATAGCTATTCACAGAGTAGACATTCATTAGGCCATGCACACTTAGATTTATGCGATCTTTACCATATTTGATTATTATATGATGATCTTTAGTATTTGAGATTTGATGATCTCTAACTTACATTTCATTATGATATACATATTTGTTGATCTTAGTATTCGACATTTGATGATCTTTAATTTACATTTTGCTTTTATGATATGTACATATATTTTCTTATATGATATATACATACATTTGCCTCTTTGCTTATAATATGTGTTATGTTTATATGTATTGAATCCCTTTACATGTATGCACATGTGTTTGCTTATGGTTTAAACATGTTTACACATAATATATGTATGCATTTGCTTTAAATATTCAATATACATACATGTTTTCTTATTTTATGATCTCTTACAACTTACATTTCATTATATTCAATATACATTTGATCTCTAGTAGAATTTTAGGGAAATCAATGCCACTTTATAATTAAGTTCATTCATGTTGATCACAATAAATATTTTTTTAAAAATGACTTAAGCAACATGAACCATTGAGTTTAGAACAAGATATAATCTTTTTGACAAGTAACTTGAAATTCAATTCAAATATAATTAAGAAAATTCAATTCAAATTATATCGAGCTGTTATGCGTTTTTGACAAGTAACTTGAAATTCAATTCAAATATAATTAAGAAAATTCAATTCAAATTATACCTCTAATATAAATTTTTGACACTTTAACAAAATTCTAAAATTACTAGATATGTTGTGCATACCTATGAATTAAATAACAGCAAACCCACAGAAATAACTTGTTTGTTTACTACTTGATTCATTTAAACTAGGATCTAGTTATTCCATGTACACTAGAATAATTTTTTCCCATCCCATATGCATATTATAAATAGAAGCTTATTTTTCATTATTCTGATATCAAATCATAAGATTAATTTCATTTATATCACTTAAGCTAGATTTGGAGAAGAAGTTTCTTTGCACATTTATCAAGGAGGAAATATTGGAGCTCAAACAACTTTTCATACTTTTATGATCAATCATCATGAAAAATTTGGAGGGACAATTTAACTGCTGGTAGAGGACTTGTTTGAGTCATCTTTAAGTCAAGAAGAAAATGGGACAACAAAAAGAAAATAAAATATGTGTCTCAAACTAAAAAATTGTCAAAAAATAAAGAACATAAGAGGGAACAAACTTGGAAAATTGATTACAGAAAGAAAAAACAAGGCACATGCTTGCTTTTCTCTCTCTCACACCTCAAGTGTGTATGTTTAGGACTTTACTTTGAAACATGAGTATTCATTTGATGGGATGGAATCCATAATTTGTGCATTCCACCCAATAATTTGCTTAGTACACCTAAACATAAATTTGTATGTAGCATATTTTGCATTATTTTCTTATTAAAATTAGAAATTTTAATGTAAGGACCATTTTTCAACTTACAATAATTCAACTTAAAATGCAATTTCCTTAAACCAAAATATTGTACACAACCTTCCTGCCAAACCACACTCTATCTTTCACTCAACAATTCCTTGGTTTGCATGTTTTTACCATCAGCATTATCATTGTTGAGACAGTATAAGACAATTTTCTCTTACTTTGTCTTGAAGATGATAGTGTACCTCACATGCTTTAGTTCTCCAATGAACCTTTAAATTTTGTGTCCTCTAATTTCATGCTACTCCCTTGATTTTCATAATTTTTTCAACCACATTAATTATTTAATGGCTTTGAAAATTCCTATATATTCTAACTTTGCACTTTGAAAGAAACCATTATTTTTTCTTAATTATTCATGAAACTGCACCTTCATGTACAATGGAGTAGCATTCTAATGTTGATATTTGGTGATCAATATCCCCTATCCAATCTACATTACAACATCTAATTAGCTTAATATTTTTCTAAACTCCCATTGAATTTAATCTAATGATCAATAGTTCCTTTAAAATATTTTTTAAATATTTTAATAAATGCCCAATTCTAACTCAAGCTATATGGTGCCAAGGAATAATAGTTATATATGATAGATTATTCTTTAAATTATGTCTTAACACACATTTGTTTTGAAGGTTTCTAACCATCATTGCACTTGAATGACTATAAATAATTTTAAATGTCCTCAAGTCATCTTGGTCATGCAAGTTACAATGTTTATCTTATCCTTGACTCCAATTCCTTAAGCCAATTCTTTTTGTTTCAATATTTATGTTTGGTTTTAGTTGATTATTTGGGTTGTGTTTTATGTCCCACAAATTTTTAACTTTTTTCATCTTAGCATGATATTGGAAATTTATTTGAAACCTTGAAACATCTTATAGCCCAATTTTGTTGGGGTTCTTTGGATCACCTTGTTATACTCTAAGGGTTTCCTTTGCTATATCACTAACCTAAAAGTTGTAAGTCACTTGTATGCATAATCCTCAAACTTTGATGCTTGGCATGGAATTTGACCTATGTGTATCCTATCCTTGGCTATGCATTTATGGATTTGTTTTCATACATGTGCATGTAGTTGTTTTGTGTCTTTGGTCTTTTCTTTTCATCACTTCAATGTTCTCATTATTTTTATGTTTTATGCTCTAGGGATTCCTCAAGCTGGAGTCAAGCCAAATCTAGATATTGGATCAAATGAACTATCAAGAACACATGACCTGGAAGGAGACCTGTCTGCCAATGCTTGTTGAGAGGGTCAAGATCACTCCTTCACCTGGTATGGAGAGCAAACTAGCACAAACTTCTCTCACTTATAGCTCATCAGGTTTTATCAATTTGTTTGCTTGCATACATAAACTTCACTTATATATTTAACATCATCTCTCACTTTTGTTTGCAAAATATTTTGTGACACATGTGTAGGAAGGGCTCAACAAGTAGGAATTTTTCATGCTCAAGTCGAGCCAAATCTAGACATTGGATCAAATGAATCCGCTCAAGAATGCATGGTCCTTGAAGATAGGGAGGAGGCACAAGTTCAAACAATGCATGTTGGAGAGGGGTTGGGATCACTTCCTACTACTGGCATGGATGAGCATATAAAACTAGCTAAGAAGGTGGGGAAACAAATTTCTCATAGAAATTGAGATCATTTACTTGAAATGGATATGGAGAAACTCAAATATTATGCCAACCAAATTCTTTATAATAAGAGAAAGAGGCCGTAATGACTAAATCAGAAATGGAATGATCAATCATTTCCAATTATCTTGATACACTCGAAAAAACCCAATTGTTATCACATTTACTTCTTCGTGATGAGCTCAAAGAGTCATTACAATTGTTGGGTGTACATTCGGCATCAAATAAGAAGAAACACATGGGATTACAAAAGGACATTGTTCAAAATTTTAAAAATGGTTTAGATTCCATTGGAAAAGGATCTCGATCAGTGGATAAGGCCACTACAAGAAGGGTGATGTTGACATCTATTGTACATCAAGATATAGAAGAAAAAGAAAAATGTCTGCACTTTCAACTGAAATTGGTTATAGTAGAACCACATTGATAAAATATGAGAAAAAGAGATTTTTTTTGGATGAGAGTTTAGAAGGCAATTGGGCAATTATGTGTAGAGCTCCCCATTCTTACAGGATTGAAGATGTTGTTAGGAACTTGGTCTCAAGTTTTTGGCATGATCAGACTCATCCATCATCAAATACTAGAGATGTTATGAGACACATGATTGGACCTAGTATTTATGAAAATTATATCAAACATTGGCTAGACATAACACAATTTGAGATGTATATGAACTTTTGTAATGCATATCCTCATATAAAGATTGGGAAAATAATGTTTCAAAGGTTAAAGCCATATTATGTGAAGATAAACAAGTTTTGAAACCTATATATATTACCATATTGAATTTGATTCACTATCAGTGTTTTCAAAAGATGAGGAGGAAGAAATATGGGTTTCAAAATGCACCTCCTAAACAGAAAGTTTTGTCTCATAAATTCTATATTATGTGATCATGGAAATGGACCTCAAATAACCTATGATAAAAGGAATTTCAGGAGACATGTGGAAATTTGGCTAAATTCCCTTCAAGAATTGAGGATACTGACCTAACAAAGACAGTAAATTGCAAGAGGTAAGTACTATTTTTAGAGAGCTTATTTGTTTCAATTTCTCATAGATCAAGTTATTTGGATTCTCTTTGATGTAATGTTTCATTGATCAAGTGTGGTTTATTAGTTATTCACATATTTTACTGACATAGGTACAAGTATGTAAAGTTGCAAACAAATTTTGGGAAAGAATCCACAAGGTTGAACTATGTAGAAGAGGAGATTCCCATTGTAAAATTTATGGAAGATTTTCAAAAATTGATACGACCATACATACATCATTCATTTTTTGCTAAGTGGCAAGCACAACAATTCCAAATATTGAGAGATACTTTCCCACATGGAACAGTTCTATCAGTAGTTGACTTTGCAGAAAATTACTCCTTTGTACATCAAAAGGAGATTCAATCAGAGTATTACTTTTCAAAGCAGATCACTATTATGGTTCATGTGTGTTATCGACATGCACAATTAGAATTGGATGGTGTTGAGAGTACAAATGAAGAACGATCCATTAAGAAAGAATATCACTTTTATATTAGTGATGATAAAGAGCATGACACACTTTTTGGTCCAACATTGTTTTGTTGACATTTTTGAGAATTTGAGAAGCATGGGTGTAAAATTTGAAAATCATTTTGTATGGTCAGATGTATGTGTGGCACAATTCAAATCTTCACGGCTATTCTATGCACTTTGTAGATATCATAAAATCTACAAAATACCACATGTTTGGAGTTTTTTTGAGAGTGGGCATGGAAAGGGTGAGCATGATGGAGCAGGAGCTTGCATCAAACGAGCTTTAAGAAAGCATCAAATGAGTTATCTAGAAGATCGTCTAGACAATGCACATGATGTTGCTGAATGGTGCAAGAAATACTTTGCATCAAATGTGGTCGGCACATCTTCAAGAACAAACTGACACATTCCACATAGAGTGTTTTGGGAGACATCTGCATGTATAAATTACATTAAACTAAAAATTTGAATTTATTTAAATTTAAAATATATATATATACATATTTGTTCACATAAGTTTTTTGTTGTACATATGTATCTAGGTGTGGATAGAAGATCGATGCATGGATGCAAGAGGGTAGAAAAAACAAGATCTTTGCATTGTGTTAAGAGTTTAGATAGTCACCATGGATGGATATTAGACACAAGGGATTACTCTTGTTTTTGCACTGAGTGCATTGAGGGAAACTCTAATTATGCATGCAACAATCAATAACTTGGATATGTTGGTAAATGGGATACAGTGCCACTAGTTGTTTCAGAAACATATGATGAAAACGAGGAAGAAATATTTGAAGACATAACTTTGATTTCAATTGAGTATGACCA
>VDFB02000002.1:152890197-152962871 GCA_007258455.2 Sequoia sempervirens | reverse complement strand
CTCTCTCTCAAGTATCTCCCTCCTACCCCCACTCTCCCTTTCTCTCCCACTCCCTCCATATCTCTCTCTCAAGTCAATGATATGGGCTTTCTATAAAATTTTCCAGCCATACTTGCCATTCTCTCCAACTGAAAAAATCCATGCAGGCCCATTAAAAAAAACTTAAGAATAGTTAAAGAATACCCATAAGCACAAAGCTAACGAAGCTTCAACTTCATTGCTCAGGTGATTTAAAGAATTAGAATAAAATAACCTTTTGGGTCTCTAAATCTTATATAGTATATGATATGAAGCAATTTCAGCTTTGTGGGAAAATCACTGTACTAAAAACATTTTTAGAGAAAATAAAATCTAGGAGGTTCGTAGGGTTGTAAATACATTAGAATCATAATAGGAACAACTAAGAAAGGAGTGACTCATAATCCTTTTAACCATAGTTTACATTTTGAGAATACAAAAATTTGGAATATCTAGATCATCAAATTAGTTAGGCTGTGCAAATGGACCTCATCTTTCAATGGAATATTCTCAATACACAGTTGTTGCTCTTGAAGACAGACTTCTACAATAATAACAGGTGTTCTGCAGTTGGTGCATATGGGATTTCTCATGGCTTCTTTAATTGCCATGTTCTCCAAGCGAAGCTTCTTGTTATCCTGCCTGAGGAGAGTGTTTTCATGACACTCGTGTTGAGCCTAAAAATCCAAGATTTGAAAAACCATGATTAGAAAAAAATAATATATAGTTTTCAACTATATACTTTTAATATTATAATAATAATATATATAGTTTTTAATTATATACTTTTAATATTATAATAATAGTTATATATTATAATAATAATATAATTATTAAAATATATTGCAATAATAAGTATATTATTTATTATAATTTAAAAAGAATATAATTTATATTTATATTAATATTAAATATTAATTTTTAATAGAGGGGGTTCGAACGAACATTTTTAAAATGTTCAACCGAACCCCACTCAAATGTATTTTTTTATTGTATGTCAAATGGGTTCGGTCGAACCCTTATTCGACCGAACATTAAATTTTTGTTCGACCAAACAGTGGTTCGACCAAACCCACTTTTTTTCACCCACATCCTCTCAGGCACCAAAATTGATCAAAATTTTGCACTTCGAAGCTCGATTTGAGAATGAAAATGGAGATCTCAGAAACCCAACTATATCAGGTTTCCCTCAAAATGAGCTATCCAACGAATATAATTATAATATGTTTTGATTATATTATCTATTTGTTTTTTAAGTTTTTTAAATATAGATTTTTCATCAAAAACAAAACTCTTTGTTCTGCACATGTGGAAAAATAGAAGATTATTAGAAAAAATATATATATATATGAGTGCACCAAATATTGGAGTCCTTGATCCAACAAAAAAAAAAGAATTTTGATACATACAAGTAGAAGTTATGCATTATACAGTGCATTATGTCTGAATTGTAGCTGATTTGACTTTGAAACTTGATTAGGAAAAAATATTCAATAAAAACTATCTAACCAAGTGGAAGCACTAGATATCGGTTACAAATCTAAATTCGAAAGAATTAGAATTTTATCTTTCAAGGAAAAAAATATATGCATTATACAGTGTGTGTCACTTTTTAAAAATGTTGTTTTTTGAAAAAAACCAATTTTCGTGGGAGATGGAAAAAGAAGTGCAATTTGATTCCAAAAATTTTGAAAAAAATATTTTTAGAATCTACAGACAAAATTTGACAAGACTCTAGTTTGCATCATCCTCAAATCCCCCATGGTTTAACCGTTATAGGTGCCCAAATGTGAAGATTTAGTTAAAAAAAAAAATCAATGTCCAGTTTGGCCAAAAATTGTAAACCACTATTGTGGGATCACCCCTAGATACAACTCCATCTTGGTTATCAATGCCATGATGCATCATGTTTATGTGTTATATAAAAATAAGGAATTATGTAGCATCCAAATCCTAGAAATGAGCATATCATCAATCTCATCACCATATCTAATAAAGTCTCAAAGAACCATAGGCTTGTTGTACTTCTGAATCAATCTCGAAATCAATGATTAATCCATCTCATTCTCATTCTTCTATCCATCGTATTCTTCTCATTCTTCTATCTTTACTAACAGTTCTATCCAAGTGTCAAATATGTGTGATATATCAAAATATTATTAAAATGAGAGAGAAAAAATGAGATTTCTCTCAAATTAAAATTCAATCATTCACATTACATCAAAAATCTATTACATAGTATTTCCTTTATAAGGTCATTATTTCTGTATAAAACTAATTACGAGAATATAACTTCCAAAACCAATTTTATTTATTAAATTAACAATAGCATGTTAATTTATTTATTTAACTATATATGTCAAGTACTAAATTCTAACATCCCCCCTTATTATTGACATAGATGAAAACTATAAATTAGTACAATATTCTTTGCCACTTTGATGTGGAATTTCTTCATCACTTGAAGTGTGATTCTTTCCTTCAATTATCATTGCATTATCTTGCAACTTTCCATCAAGAAGATCTCGTGCTCTATGTTTGCAATTCAGTACTACATGTCCTATATTTTTACAATAGAAACATGTGCCACTTGCATGTTTGAGCTTTGACATATGTTTTGATTTTTTGTAAGAAGTACTAACCTTGTTTTGTTTAGCTAATGCAACTTCTTCTTCTTAAACATGTTTGTTTCTTTCATCAAGCAATGTGGATATAATACTTTATAGACCTAGATTGATTTTTCTTAAGGTGAATACCTAGTGAGACATACTATTTGGCATACTATTTAAAAATATGGCTTTTGCATCATTTTCCTTTATTTCTTCATTTATACTAGCCAACTAATTTATCAAGGAAAAAAATTTACTGATGTGAGACACTATATTCACTTTCTTCCATTTTCAAACCATACAACTTTTGTTTTATAGTTATTTATGCACTATCAACTTTTGATAAAAACAAAGTATTCAATATTTCCCAAATGTCCTTAGTAGATTTTTTAAAATCTACATTCAATGTAAATAAGGTTTAGATAAACTGAGACCAATTATAGCCAATGCTTTCTTATCTTTTGCCTTCCATTTTTGAGGTTCATCTACATTTATTAGCTTTGTCACTATACTATTAACAATTTCCCACGGATCTCTTTCAATTAACAATAATTATTTATGTATTTGTTGTTGAAAATGGAGGTAATTATGTAGCTTAAAACTTGTAAAACTATGAGATTGTAGATCTAATTAAGTCTTTTTTGTTATAAATTCTTTGTGTATGATTATTTGTTTAGATCAATTTTATCAATTGTAGAAAGAGACAAAAGATTGTAGAAGAATGAGACAAGAAGATAGAAGTGACACAACATATATGTGGAGAAACCCTTTCGAGAAAAAACTCCACCACCAAAATCAATAGTGCTTGTATTATTTAAACTTAGAACAAGATTATAATAATACTGTATCAATCCTTTGCTTGATATGCTTCCTTTGCCTTCAACAATTCTTCTTCACAACTTGCAATAAACTCTGATAAAACTCTCTTCAACTTGATGCAATTAATAGAAAATAATGAGCATTGTAAACTCCAAAGAGTTGTCAATTACAAGAGCACAAAGCTCCTCTCAAAAACCTACGCCTATTTTGTGCAAGTAGAGTTCCATCATGTAACATGAAGTCAAAACCAAAGTCTCCTCAATTTAAGTGCCCCAAATTGAACTCCTAACTGATCGTTGGTCAAGAAAATATCTTCCAAGTTTCTCCTCAAAGTTGGCGCCCAAGAATGGGCCCACTTAACTCAGCCTTATAAATATCTTCTCATGCAAAAGGTGTTAACTCCAAGATGCCAACTTGGGCACCCAAGGTGGGTCCAAGTCAATCTTTGTTAACTGAAACATATATATTCATCAATTCATGCAAACAATATGCATAATTGATCATCCCCACTTAGCTGAATGTGTCCACTTGTTATATGTTATGCAACTGAAGTCATTAGTCATGCAACTCAAGTCAACTGAAGTCAACTAGCATTCAACTGATACTAACTACATGCAATTAAAGATAACTAAAACATAACTAAACTGAACTAAACTGAACTCCACTCATGTAAATATCAATCCCTAACTTGTAGGATATTTACATGCATTACTAGAGTGTTATCTATTCTCCAAACAGTTAACTTAAGCAAGGTGGGTTCCACCTTCCATGTGGGTGCCCCATGTGCTCCTATCATTTAGGAATAATTACAAATGTCAATTTACATGTTCATTTCATTTGAATTTAATCTCTTTCTAATCCTAGTGTTAGGAACACTTTCCAAAGACTTAGGAGATACGTGAAATATGTTTAGGATTGCAATTAAATGGCATCATATTCCCAACATTCTCCCACTTGACATTATACATTGCAATTATTTTAAACAAGGAATCATTATTATAAATCAAGTACAAGACTCAAGGCCAATGGCCTTCCTACACCAAGAGAACTTATCTGTAGGAACTGGTTTCGTAAGATAATCTACAACATTGATCAAAGTGTCAACTTTCTCAATCAATACCTTCCCACTCTCAACCATTTCTCACACAAAGTGTAGTACCCCTCCTCTTTTGGTCCTTCGTGACATGTGAGTGAGTTGTTTGTTTGAGATGTCTTGTTGACTTTGTGATTATATTATTTAATTTGATTTCAGCATTATGTGATAAAATATATATTATGATTATAGAAAAAAATAATCTATGTAAAATGTGTATATAGATTTTATTATATGATTAACTAGTTTCTGAAAATTATTTAAACATATTTAATTGTTTGAGTAATTGTATGAGAGTACTGTGTTATAATTTCTTTGATACAGGAGTTGCATTGAAATTACCCATTTTGTTTGCATCCCCATCCACTTTAGTTCTTATAAAGTCCTTAGCCTTATTTTCATGTTAAAACAATCCCTCAAATATTAGAGAAAAGAATATATCTCCACTCCCATAGATAAAAATCATATTAATTGTATAAATAAAAGTATGTAAAAAAAAAAGGGTTAAGATTTATATCTACCTTATATGTTAAAAGAGAGTTACTTTTTTATTATTTTGGTTTTCTTCCAAAAGTTAATTATTATTTATATAAAAAAAAGATATTCTCTCCCTTACTTTAGGTTCCTTTTTTTAAAAGTAAATATATAAATATATGGAATAATTTATTATTTATAAAAGAAAGTCACTATTATGATTTTAAATTACTTCTTAAGATAAAAAGAATATTTTATAATTTATTAATTATAAAAGACAGTCACTATTAATATTTTAAATTACTTTTTAAGATAAATATTTTATATGGGAAGCATGCAAGAAAAGGGAGGCATGCATGACGCGTGGAGAAGTGGGGGAAAGGACGCTGGGAGGTAGTGGAGCTTGGTGTTATACCTGCCAACTACATTTGCTTGAAAGTTTCAAAAGTGTTTTTATTAAAGGAATGTTTTGGGTGGGGGGAGTTCGTAAGAATGGTTTTCCTAAAAACTCTGACTATTTTTCTGATCGGCATCCTTGACCGTGCGACACAATTTGTGCAGAATCTTAAGCTCTGTTATTATCTAGTAAATGATGACACTGGTTCTGTGCAAGGTGTATACGCTCTATAGTAGGAAGCACGACTGGGATAAGCTATGTTTTATAAGAGTTTCTCACCATTTCAAGTCTGAATTTATGCGGTGAATGATACCTGGTGTGCAAAGGATGTAAGGAAGCAAAGGTGCACGGAATCGCTTCCTACGCTAATCTTGAGAGGACGATTATGCAAATTCAACTAACTATTACAGAGATTTCAATGGACAAATAAACATGCATAAATGAAATATCACAATAAACACATAACACAGTAATTACCGTGGGGAAACCCTTCCGGGAGAAAAACCCCACCCTCCAAAACTCGCACAATGTATTATCAAATCAAGAATATTACAATACACTTGCAATGCAAGTTCTTACAGGAGCGCATCACCACAACTCAAACTCAAACTCGGAGAGACTCCTTCTAGCACTCAGTCTTGCAAACTAAACTCAATGATTCAAACACCTCCCAAGCCCTCCTTTTATAGTGATTTACAACCTGGAAACCATTTGTGGTTTTACAAAACCATGGGCAAAACAACCATGCCACATGTTACCCACAACCAAGTTAAAATAGCATTTTCGTCCATAATTTTGTCCTCTAGTTTAGACCCCCATTAAATTCATACAATGAGTTGTTTAAACTCAAAAACAACCCTCCTATATTCTAATAGGGACAAGGCACATTTTTAACAACTCATACACCTTTTTCCAACACATAAACACGTGGAGAACTACCACAAACAAATTCTAGAATTTTCTGAAAAAAGGCTTGCAAGGTTGAGACACAATTCTCAACAAAGGATAGCTATCTCTCTTCCATTTCCTGGTAAGAAGTAGGCGGTTACCCCACTTCTTAAGCTCTACAGTCGATATAATATTGGCGCAGGTTATGTATATTTTTTTTACTGTCCGTTTCTCTGCGAAGTACTGTTTTTTCCAATTTATTCTGACTTGACTTGTTATATTTACACCAATAAGGAAATGCGTTGCATCTACACTTGACATTTGACATTGAGATGATTTCATCGGTATCAAGGTTTTAGCATGACACTCGATTGGAATAGAGCCTGTGAATTAGACTGTGTTTTACCATTTTACCTCCGTAAGTGTAGATTCTGTTGAGGGTTCGTTAGAGACTAATGTCTTTTCCTACTTTGTGAATTAAATTTTATAGCAGCTTCAAACTTTCCAGTAGTAAAGTTTTTTTTTGTTTTCCCCTAATTTCCTTACTTCAGCTTTAGATTTTCAGTTTGTAGCAGTCTCCAATATTCAGATTTTACAATCTAAACAAAAGGAGTAAAGTTTTTTTTGTTTTTCGCTAATTTCCTTACTTCAGCTTTAGACAGTCTCCAATATTCATATTTTACCATCTAAACAAAAGGAATAATAGTGCAGTTCCAATTTTCTCCCGCTACTTTCCTTACTTCAGTTTTTTTTTTAGTTTTAAATATTAAGATTTCACAGCAGCTTCAAACCTTTCAGCAGTAAAGTTTCTTATGTTTTAACAGTTTAATCTTGTTGTTCAAGTTTCGGATTTCTTTCAATTTCACTTTATATATGGTTTTGTTCAAGACGGAAATTTATTATATTCGTAGAAAAAGGTTTTCCTATGAAATGATCCATTTCTCCTACACCAGATAAATACTTTATGCTGCAGTGTTCAAACCATTTTCTACCACACTGAAGAACTTTTTATTTTTATATCTAAAATCAAATATTTCTATGAGTGCTATTATATCTTTGAATCTTTCCATATGAAAAATGTTGTTGTCCTCCAAATTAGAGAGAGGGTATAAAAAGAATTAAATTGATTAATAAGTAATCTTTTTCAGTCTTACTTTTACACAAAAAAAAAAATTGCACACTTTAGAAATGAACGTAAGCTAAAGATTAATTTGGTAGATATGTACATAATATTTATGGTTCTATTGATATATTTTTAAGGGTTATTTTATGTAGTTTTTGGTTAATAAGATATGAATTGGTTTATCGTTTGGTGCTGATTTCTTCTAAATATGATTTATTGGTAGATTGTAATCTTGCCATGGAATTAGTTATTATGAAATTTAGTTATTTGGAATACTTTTGTCTTGCAATTATATGAATATGTGTATAATTGAAGTAGGGATCAATAAGGTAATATTTGATTTAGTTATAATTAAAAGGCTTATGTAAATGTTTTGAATTAGGTTCTTTTATTGATATTATGTAGGAGTTATATGATTAGATTGAAACTAGTGAATATCTTTCTCTATGTAATCTTAATATTTGAGTAAGTACTCTTAAAGAGAATTAGTAATTAGGTGAATGAAATTGTTTGTATTTTAAGAAGGAATAAATAAATGAGGTAAGTACGATATTTTTTTTTGATACGCAAGGTAGGATTTATATTGATTTTATAAAAAGTATACATGCATCTCCTAAGCAGGAGAATAGTCCTTCTTGGACTCAAAGCCGAACAACAAAACATTCTGAATCGAGACAAAATTCCACCATATCGACATTTACAATCCCATTACAAACTTCAAATAAACTGACTACTATAAGCATCAATACAAAAAATTAGGTCAGAGGCTGAGCCTCATCCGACTAATAACGAATCTGCAATTCAACTGCACTATAACTAAAGACCAACCAAAGTTTGAAAAGCCATTAAATTTTAAAGCTTAAAAAACTTAAAGCACAGAGGCTGAGCCTTACATAAAACCGTTTAATTCTGCAAACCTTATGAAATCTTCCATCCAATCCAACCCCACCTCCATCACAAGCTTCAGCTTTCTCTTCAAGAATTCCACAGCCACGGCCGCTATCATTCTGTGCCTCGACAGTGCTAGCCCTTTGATGTCTAAGATGAAAGTAAAAACTTTCACTGCGTCATCCGTCTCCCATAGGAGGTCCAGGTCTACAGGACACGGGATTCCTTTACCTTTGAAGGCCACTTTTAATGTCTTCTCTAGACCCCCAAGCAAATCACCATGGAAGAGACGTACCATCATTTCCTTTGCCTCCGCCTTCGGAATGTCCAAGTCCAGAATCACTGCTAGAAACTGAGAGGAAATATGAGCATTATCTCTAGCAAATTCTTTTCTTTCCAAGTGTCCTTTGCCTAAAACCATTTTGATGGCTACTATTGACACTGGGTCATCCTCGAGCAGAATTCGCTTTAGCCTCTGGTCTGTGATCTCCCAGAAGGCTATCTGCCTCTTCGTAGCCATCAAGGAGACTGGTGTGTCAACACCAAAACTTTCCAGCCCCTCCGTCGAAATGGAGATGATGAATTTCAACTTCGACGTCCTCACCATTTGCAACACATTTATTGGCCGTTCCCTGCACAAAGACAAAAAACAAACCAAAGTTCGAAGACTATGCATTGAGAATGTCTTCATCAGATCATTTAAAAAACTCATGAAATTTGAGGTCGTTCCTCCACACACGCATCTAAATAATGGCGATGCGGGTATTTCGTCCTTGCCCTGACAATAACCTACGGCCTTCGTCCTTTCGCCTACATACAGCTATCGCTTCGTGTGAAGTGAGTTGCCACTCGGCCCTTCAGCTTTCACTTCCATAATTACCATGCCCTACGTGTCAAACTATTTGCGCTTTGAATTCTGTGTTATTCATTCCCCCTGTCGACGGCAAGGATTTCCCCATTTTCATGAGCAACTATCTTAATTTTAATCCCCTTCTCCTCCCTTCGGCTATTTGAAAAAACTTGGATTGATATGGCATTGCCACCCCGCGAACACCTTGCTTGTCCCATCTGCCACCTCATTTCCACCCTATGATGGCTTGACATATGGCACACTGAGGGACGGAGGGAGCCCACCCTACCACCCACTAAGTACGATATTAATATTAGTAAATAGTTTCAATAAGTTAATAAAACAAATAGGACTATCTTTAAGATTGGGGGAAATGTATTGATTATGTTATTTAGTTTAATAAATCTAAATGGGGAAAACATGTCGGGATAAACATCTTATTGTCATCGGATAGTTAACAGTTGCTTTTAGGATGCACTAGGCGATTAGTATAAGTGTTTACAGATATGAAATATGGATGTTGGATAAGAGAGTTTCTCTAGTTATAATCAATCGATTAGGAAGATTAGTAAATGACAAATTATTTAGAAGGAAAAATTGGACTAATCGGAGCATAGACAATGGTAAAATATATTGAGATGCCATAAGCTCTATTTGATAGTTTATAAACTTGCATAAAAGAAATATCTTGTCTTGCGAATAGGGACTTTGTTTTGATCATTTCATAGTTGGATTAATAGTAAGTGTTTCCTTTATGTTGCAATGTTTATTTGTTATTCACAATAAATATTGTGGTTGCATAATTGATTTAAGTGTTTGACTCATGGGGTACTTATGGAGATTTTCATGATGGCTTGCTTATTGTAAGTTGCTTAAAAATAGTGTATTTCGAGTTTGTACAGTATGATGTTTTTCCTTGTGTGGAATCATGTGCATAAATTGGAATTTAAGTTGATCAAGTATTGGGTTTGGTGAATATTGAGTTGTGTTCTGGAATATTATTTACAATATATGGCATGATTGAATTAGTTATAATTAAATAATTGAAGATTTGATATGCAAGGAAATATGACTATCTTTTGTTGTATTGGACTTTTTTATTGTAATGTAATGTTGAATTGTAAGTCTACTGGGTAATTAGTCACTGGGTATCTTGTAAGGAGAATATTGAGGGTTCCCTTGGATACCCTATCAGCTAAATTACTGTTGATAATTAAGAAATGGTTTTGTACTGAATTGTTTATGATAGCTTAACCAAGTTTAAAGATCTCATTCTGATATTGCCACTTTTATTCTTCACTTGTCATTTTGCGATCATGGAAGTTATAGTCATTTTGTGAGTCAAAATTTTGTGTTATTTCTGATTGAGGAGACTTTATGCAACAACTTTCTTGTAGTCATATTTTGAGATGGTTGGGAACCTGAAGTGTTTGAGTTACCCTTAGTGGGAATTTGTGGATAGCCAATGTTTTTAGGCTTCCAAAGGAAATGGAGAAAATTGATTTATATTGATTTTCCATGGTTGGACCTTCGTGATTCATTAAACCTATTTCTGATATTGATTTCTTGTGGGTGGTACCTTCTTTGTTCTTGTTTCAGTGATATAGAATGGGTTTGTGAGATGGTTCTTGCCTTGCATGTTGTGTGTTAAGTACACCTTGATTTTTATGTGAGATAAGGTACACCCCTTGCATGCTTTTGGTTTGGGTGCCTATAGGGAGAGTGGCTCTTCATGGGGGAGGATGCACAAAGGGGCTGTCAGGGTAACCCATGGAAGAGTTTCCTTAACAAGTGATAATTTAATTAATGAACTAGTGGGTTTGGGTAATTAAACACTAAACAAGATTAATTATGTGCCTCACCCATACCGTTAGCACTATCCTAGGCTAAGGATGGGATGGGAAGACCTAGTTGGTAAGATCACTGCATTGTCCTCATGAAAGGTAAGTGGTTCCGCATGAGTCACCCTATAGAGTAGAGCCTTGAGATAGGTAGTCAGGAGAACCATAGATGGAGGTGGCACCTTGTGATAGGTTGTCTGGATAATCCATGTAAGGCCATGCAATGACACTCTCCTACAGTACCCTTTTATTTTCCCTTGTTGGGTTGCCTATGGGAGTGTTGTTTGTATTCGTTTGATGTTGTTTTATGTTGTTGTTGTGTTAGTCTTGTCTACTTGACCTTTGTTTGGTTATGGGTCCTTTCTTGTCATCTCCTAGTGCGAGGGGTGGGCCTTTGGGTCCACGTGGTCGGGTGGAACATGCTATGCACCCCATTGGGTTCCCAAGTTGTGTTCATGATGTGAAAGTAGATGTAGAGTTTCAAGAGCTTCACTTAGTTGAAGATTGTTCTTCGCTTTGTACCTTATTCTTCATTGATGTATTATTCTTGTACTTGATGTACTCTTCCCATTGATATAAGGGAAGGATTATGTAATGTAATATTGTATCCATGATTTGTTGTATCTATGCAAATATTCTCCACAATTGTAATTTTGAACTATGAATTGAAATGTAATAAAATGATGTATGTATCTTTTTCATCTCTATTGATCATGGATGGTTGTATGTTATCTTTATGCAATCTTGGAATTCATTCGCTATCATTTTGGTAAGATTTTAGGTTTTGTAATGTTGTCTCATGTACCCCAAAGGACGTAGATGATATTGTAAATGCATAATTGCTTTTCATGTAATGTATGTACATATTCATTTTATATAATCTTTCACTTTCAAAAAAAAAATTAGTGTGGTAATTTGATAGTTGTAGTTGTCCTTTGGGGTTTGTGTGGCGGGGTGTTACGAAAAGTGATACTAAACATCAAAATGCTTAGTACGATCATGATACATAGGATTTTTGGCTAAACAAATAGCACTTTGACTATCACATTCAAGTTTAATTTTCTTGTAATTAAAACCAATACCTTTCCCAAGTGTTTGTAACCAAACTTCCTCTTTAAAGGCATGTGTAGTAGCCATGTACTTTGCTTCTATGGTGGGAAAAGCAACCGTGGGATGCCTCTTACTCATCCAACTAACCGTACCTCCAAACAAAGTAAAAGCATAGCCATTTGTTGACCTCCAACTGTCCAGGTCCCCTTCCTAATTTGAATCAACAAAACCCTGTATGTCCAATGTGCATAATATCAATATCATTAGCACCATGATAAACCAAATAGTAATTAGAAGTTCCTCGTATATATCTAAACACCCTCTTAACATAAGTCTAGTGTTCTTTATCAGGGTTAGACATAAACCTACTGAGAGCTCCCACTGCTTGGGCTATATCTGGTCTCGCACAGACCATTGCATACATTAAACTACCAACTGCACTAGCATATGGAATTTTAGACATTTCATCATAATCAAAATCAGATTTAGGACTCATGTCTAAACTTAACTTCATGCCAACTGGTAAAGGAATATTAATTGGTTTACTATCCTACATGTTAAACCATTTCAAAATAGTATCAACATAGTTTCTTTGACTTAAGCAAAGCTTTCTGTTACCTCTATCTCTATTGATCTCCATACCAAGGATATATTTTGTAGTTCCTAGATCTTTCATCTCAAATGTGCTATAGATTTGTACTTTCAATTCTTTGATCATTACCTTGTTACCAATAAACAACATGTCATCAACATACAAGATTATAATTAAAAGTTGATCATCAATACATTTTATGTAAACACAGTGATCTTCCTCACTCCTAACATAACCAATTTTCAATGCAAAAGTATCAAACTTCTGGTACCACATTCTTGGTGACTATTTCAATCCATATAAAGATCTCTTTAACCTGCAAACCAATTCCTCTTTTCCTTTTACAAAAAATCCATTAGGCTGCCTCATATAAATCTCCTCATCAAGATTCCCATACAAAAAAGCAATTTTCACATCCATTTTCTCTATATCAAAATCATACGCAGGAACAATAGATAAAAAGAATCTAATAGAAGTTAATTTAGCAACAGGAGAGAATATTTCATTAAATTCAACTCCCTCTCTCTAGGAGTAGCCCTTGGCTACTAATCTAGCCTTGTACCTTTCAAGATTACCATATGCTCCAATTTTCTTTTTAAAGATCCATTTACAACCAATGGCCTTTCTTCCTTTGGGAAAACTCTCAAGATCCCATGTGTCACAAGTATCCAAGGATTCCATTTCCTCATGCATAGCTTGTGACCAAAGCTTTTTCTCATCTGAAGAAAAAGCTTCCCTATAAGATCTAGGTTCATCATTAGTACTCATCAAAGCAAATATACAACAGAAATCGGGTGGGCTATACCTATCAATAGGATTATGTTGTCTTTTGGATCTTCTCAAAGGGGTTTGTCCTTGTTCCTCAATATGCTCATCATGAGAATTTATCTCAGAAGAACTCTGTGAACTCTCTTCATCTAATCCATCCAATTGTTCTTCAACATGTGCATCTTCATGCTTCTCGGTATTTATCTCAAAATGCACTATTCGAGAAGTATCCTTCTCCTTTGGTTGTTCTTCTCTTGAATAAGCTCTAAATTCCCTGAAAATCACATCTCTAGATAAAGAAATTTTTTCAGGTTAGAGGATTCCAAAGCTTGTAACCTTTTACATTTTCATCATAACCTATGAATATGCATTTTTGTACTTTTGGATCCAACTTAGATCACTTTTTGTTAGGCACATGAACAAAATTCTCACAACCAAAGATCCTTAAATGTGCAACACTAGGTTTCCTACCTAACCACATTTCATAAGGGGTTTTATCTTCAATAGATGAACTAAGGGATTTATTGATTAAATAACAAGAAGTACTTACACCCTCGGCCCAAAGGCACCAATCTAGCTTAGCACTACTTAACATACTCCTAGCTCTTTCCATTAAGGTTTGGTTCATCCTTTCTACTACTGCATTTTGTTGAGGTGTATATGGAGTAGTTTTATGTCTCACAATTCTTGCATGCTTACAATAATCATCAAATTCCTTAGAACAATATTCACCACCATAATCTAATCTCAAAACCTTTATCTTATGATCTAATTGTTTCTCAACCAAAGCCTTAAATTCTTTAAACTTATTAAACACATTAGATTTGTTATGCATAAAATATATCCAAGTGTATCCTGAGACATCATCAATAAATGTGACATGATATCTAGATTTTCCAATAGAATCAATATCCACAGGGCCCATTACATCTAAATGAATAATCTCTAATAATCTTTTAGCTTTGTTTGTTCTATTAGGAAATGAAGATCTAGATTGCTTTCCAAACACACAATGCTCACAAAAATCATTTTTTCCAATATTATAATCAGGAATACTATCAACCAATTTCTTATTAAGAATGGTCCTAAGAAAATTTTCACCAATGCGGCCCAATCTATGGTGCCACAACATACATGTATTTTCAGCTTGAGTTACATTGGTTGATTTATTCAAATTGGAGGTATTAAGCTTAAACAAAGTCCCAATCTGAGATCCTTTAGCAACCACCATATTCCCTTTCACCAATCTGCAACCACCTTTGTCAAATGTCGCATGCATTCCAAAATAATTGAACTTAGATACAGAAAGTAGATTTCTAGCAAGTCCTAGAATATGTAAAACATCATTAAGGGTCTTAACCCTACCATCACTGAGACACAACTTTGCATCTCCTTTTCCCACAACCTTTGTTGTGCTATAATCTCCAAAGAAGACATTCCCTCCATCATATGCAGTATACTTAGTGAAACACTCCTTGTTAGGAGTCATATGATAGGAGCAACCTAAATCAATAAGCCAAGAGTTATAACAAATAGTATTAGATGAAATGACCAATGCATCATTACTGTAATCTGAGGATTTCTTTGTAGAAGCATCAAAACTTTTTTTCTTGTTCTTACAATCCTTCTTTACATGTCCAAGTTTCCCACAATTCCAACACTTTACCTTACTCTTACTAGGGGTTTTAGACCGTCCTTTAGACTTACCCTTTCCTTTCTTGTCTCCCTTAGGTTCCCTTTCCTTAGGTGCATACCTCTTACAAACAAGGTATCTTGGGATCCCGTTTTAGACTTCCTCCTCATCTCCTCTAATAGGAGAGTAGGAATTATAATGTCCATCTTAGGATCTACTCCACTACCATTGATAGCAACAATTAGATTTTCCCAAGATTTTGGCAAAGAACAAAGTAACAAAATGCATTTATCTTAATCTTCAAGCTTTACATCTACATATGCTAACTGACTTAGAATCAAATTAAAATCATTTAAATTATTTGCAATAGAATCACCATCTTTCATCTTTAAAGAATACAACTGTCTTTTCAGATACAACTTAGTAGTAAGACTTTTGGTTTGATAGATATCACTTATCTTCTTCCATAGTTTATATACAGTAGTTTCATCTAAAAAATTCAAGAGAACAACATCAACAAGACATAATCTTATGGTCCCTCTTGCCTTCTTATCAAGCTTAGCCCAATCCTCATCTGACATCATTGTAGGTGACTTTGTCTCATTACAAACAACTAACCACTGATCTCTCTCTTCAAGGAGATCCTCCATTTTTAGTTTCCACATCTCATAACCAGATCCATTGAATCTTTCAATATCTAAACAAGAATTAGAACTTATTGTGACACACTTCTTTTACAAATCAGTAATAACACAATAGTAAAATCTCCCACTATAGCCAAAAAACCTTCAAAATTTTAAGAGAAAGGCATCCCAAACTCTACCCAACATCTAGCTCTGATACCAAATGTTAAAAATGGAGGTGATTATGTAGCTTAAAACTTGTAAAACTATGAGATCGTAGATCTAATTAAGTGTTCTTTGTTACAAATTATTTGTGTATGATTATCTATTTAGATCAATTTTACCAATTGTAGAAAGAGATAGAAGATTGTAGAAGAATGAGACAAGAAGATAGAAGTGACACATCATATACGTCAGGAAACCCTTTCAGGAAAAAACTCCACCACTAGAATTAATAGTTCTTGTATTATTTAACCTTAGAACAAAATTGCAATAATATTGTATCAATCCTTTGCTTGATATGCTTCCTTTGCCTCAACAATTCTTCTTCACAACCTACAATAAACTTTGATAAAAATCTCTTCAACTTGTTGCAATTAATAGACAATAATGAGCATTGTAAACTCCAAAGAGTTGTCAATTACAAGAGCACAAAGCTCCTTTCAAAAACCTATGCCTATTTTGTGCAAGTAGAGTTCCATCATGTAAGATGAATTTAAAACCAAAGTCTCCTCAATTTAGGCGCCCCAAACTGAACTCCTAACTGATCATTGGTCAAGAAAATATCTTCCAAGATTCTCCTTAAATTTGGTACCCAAGAATGGGCCCACTTAACTCAGCCTTGTAAATATCTTCTCATGAAAAAGGTGTTAACTCGAAGATGCCAACTTGGGTGCCCAAGGTGAGTCCAAGTCAATCTTTGTTAACTGAAACATATCTATTCATCAATTCATGCAAACAATATACATGATTGATTATCCCCACTTAATTGAATGTGTCCACCTATTATCTGTCATGCAACTAAAGTCATTAGTCATGCAACTCAAGTCAACTGAATTCAACTAGCATTCAACTGAAACTAACTACATGCAACTGAAGATAATTGAACCATAACTAAACTAAATTGAACTGAACTGATACTAAACTGAACTGAACTGAACTAGACTGAATTGAACTTAACTCCACTCATGTAAATATCAATCCCTAACTTGTAGGATCTTTACATGCATTACTAAAGTGTTATCTATTCTCCAAATAGTTAACTTAAGCAAGGTGGGTTCCACCTTCCATGTGGGTGCCCCATGTACTCCTATCATTTAGGAATAATTACAAATGACAATTTACATTTTCATTTCATTCAAATTTAATCTCTTTATAATCCTAGTGTTGGGGAACACTTTCCAAGGACTTAGGAGATACATGAAATATGTTTAGGATTGCAATTAAATGGCATCCTATTGCCAACATTTGTGAACTATGAAAATTATTTCCATCAAACTTTTCATAAAGGATTAATTTATCCATTTTGTGTTGAATAAAATGAGTCCTTAAAAATAATACTTATATCTCCAATATTCCCCACACCTTTATTTTTCAGAAATAAAGGAAAAAACTCATAAAGAAACCCTAAATAGCACACCTCTTTTCATAATGCCTTGACATAAATTTTCACCTTATTCGCTTGGTTCAGCATGCCCTCTTCTCTCATCCATGGATGGTTCAAAATGTCAAGAGCTATAAAGCATTCCTTGTGATCCTATTTCAACAAATTTTTGACAAGGTCTTTTGCACCACTAGATATAGATGACCATGGATCACTTGTATAATCAATGTAACCATGCAATATAGCATCAAAAATGCCTTGTTCTAACTCTACCCAAAAAGGAGGTACACCAAACAGAAGAATGTATAGTATTACTCCAACACTCCATATGTCTATATTTGGTCCATAGTTTTGCCGCAAGACTTTAGGAGCCACATAATATGCACTGTGCACAATATCTTTGAATAGTTTACCTTTCTCCACACCCTCGTGCAGCAGCTAAAACATCTATTGGAAACAGTTGGGGAATCCTCCAAATTTTCAACACCTTGTTGATTTCTAACACACGAATATAAACACACTTTTGCAATAGATTGGGGGATATATAAATTTAAAATTTAAATTTTTTGGAATGACAACAATGAATAGAGTGAAGTGTTAAACAATGGAAAGAATGAACACAGTGGAGAGAAAGAGAAGAAATTTAGATGAATGACGGATTCAAAAAGGGTTTTGCACATGGTCTACATTTCTCAGCTATTGACAAATGCAAGAATGGTAGAAAATAATAGTAGTTGCATGTGGTCTTCACTGCAATACCATTCTAAACACCATTGTGAGAAATAAACAAATGAATGGAGGGTGATTAGAGAGAGGTTCAAGAAGAAACCCACTCTGATTTCATATTATAATGAGAGAGAAAAAATGATATTTCTCTCTTGAATTAAAATTCAGTCATTCAAATTGCATCAAAAATCTATTACATAGTATTGCCTTTATAAAGCCATTATTCTCGTATAAAACTAATTATGGGAATATAACTTCCAAAACCAATTTTATTTATTAAATTAACAATAGCATGTTAATTTATTTACTTAATTATATATGTCAAGTATTAAATTCTAACAAATATACATGAGGCTGCCCATGGCCGATGATTGTTTATACATCATCAAATTTGTCTACATCAAACATTTGAGCTTTCTAAGAAGTATCTTTCATCCTCTCTAAGTTGAACTGATCCTAAATCTTCATCGTGATATCAACCCAAAAATTCAAATTTTTGCCTAATCATTCAAGGGGGTAGGGTACTAGCTTAATTCCTTCTACTAGGGAAAAAGTGGGGCATCCAAAAAATCAAAATTTTAAAAAATTTTGATCTAAGTAGTAGCATTAATCTGAAGGGAAATAGGTACCTCACTTCAAATAGAGGAAAAATGTAGACTCTTAAAATTATCATGAACGGTATTACACACTTGAATCTAGTTACTAACATCGTTTCGTCCTAAAATTCATCTTCTTTTTGAATGTTTGGTTAAATAAGCCTAATTATTTAATTAAATGCATCATTTTCATCTATTAATCTAATAAATTTAATTAGGTTAATTCACCCCCTTTCGCATCGACCTTTCATCCTGTTTAATTGAATAATGTGAATTATTTAATTTAAACACCTTATGTCCTCTCATTTAATTGAATAATCCTAAATTATTAAATTAAATACCATTTGCATCCCCCTTTTCATTAAATAAACTAATTATTTAATGAAAATCCTAATATTCCTCAACTTGCACAATTAAAAATTTGTTTTAATTAGCTAATTACTAATTTTCCTCACCCATCCACTTGCATTGGGAATATGCTAAAGGAATACTCTTCAATTTGGCTCCAAAAATGGAATATTCTTTCCTCACAAACAATCTAACAACTTTGAAAGTGTGTTTGTTTGAATCATTGTGAGCCATTGATTGTTTCTTTGATCCCCATGATCTTTGATTCTCATCCATTGACGAGAATCCTTGATCCATGTCTTCACCCTTGATTCCATCTTGACCATCGATTGGTCCATTTGATCTTGATCCTTGATTCTTTATTTTCTCTCTTATAAATACCTCACATTTTAGAGAGAAATGGATCCATTTCAATCAAAGAAAATTCATGTTATAGGATTGAATACTATCTTTATTCATCCTTGCATCCATTATCAAGATTTTCATCTTTTTCATCCATCTATAGCATGGTTTCATCCATTTTAACTTAGTTTTCAACAATGGAGTTCAATTAGATGCTCATTTTATCCAAGGGATTGGGAAAGGGTCACCATTCCATATCCATATGACAGCACTCCCCCAATGGGATAAGGTTTGGAGTTTTAGATTAGGTTTCTTTTACACTTTCATGGTTTATTTCATGCTTGGTTTAATGGTTTCTTGCTTTTAAAGCTTTCAAAAATATCATTGGGATTGTAGCTTAGGGAGTTAAATATGACTTAAATTTGTATGGATATGGTGTATTTAGCTCGTACTATTCAAATATGATCACAATAACAATTGCAACTATTTGAAATATAAGCCTAGAATCCCAATCCAAGAAAGAAAGCATAAACAATACGAAAAGCAAATGAAATAGGAAAACTAATCTAAACTCCCTATATATATTAAAGTTGATTTCCTTCCTTTCTTCTCCTCCATTCTTCTTGAGTTTGCAAGTTTTCCCTCAACTTTGAAGTGTTTGAATACCTACAAGTGACAATGACACGATAGCAAGAACTTGGGAGAATGTGGTTGTAAAGCCAAAATGAAAGAGATAGTCCTCTTTTATAGAAAAACTTCTCAAATGGATGGATGAGATTGAAATTCTAGAAGATTCCAAGATCAATGTCGGAGGTTTAATGCACCATAGAGTTGTGGGTTAGGGAGGGCTAAGGATAGACGGTCAAGATTCTTTAAAGACTGAAAGCAATCAACTATTAAGAATCAAATGAGAAAGTGGAGGGAAGGTAGTGGAGGAATCAAATAATAATATTTAGTTCATGGAGAAGCATGTGAGGGAATAAATAATCATTTAGATTATTTATTTGGAAGAAAAGGGAAAATGGGCATTTAATTAAATAATTATTGTGCAACTATTTAATTAAAATAAAGGAAAATAGGGAAAAGACATTAAATAATTAATTTGGATCAATTATTTAGTAAAAGATAGAAAAGGCTAAGTGAATAGTTAAATAATTAGAATAATCATTTTAACCATAGATGAAAGGTGAAGAGTGAGTAATTAAATAAATGCTAATTTATTTAATTATAGAGAGAAATGTTAGTGTCATAATTAAATAAATATTAATTTATTTAATTAATCAAACACATAATAAAGAAGGGAAAATGAGTTAATTAAATAAATAAAATTATTTAATTAATAGAAGAAAGTGACTAAAAAGAAATAATTAAATAATTATAATTATTTAATTAAATGGGGGAGAAGAGAGAGTGATGTAGAAAAATGTTGTTCACAGACCAAGACAATTTTCAATGTCTACATTTTGCCCCTCTTTGACATAATGTAATTCGAGTGTTTTTCAAAGAATAATTAAGAAAATATTTTTCAGATCATACCCCAGCATGCCCTGAAGAAGGCGAGATACTCTTAGAATTTTTTTGCAAATTTTTAATTTTTTTGAAAAAGTTGAAAAAGTTTTCTAACAAGAAAATTTGATGCACTTACAACAAAAGGTTTCAATTTTAAGCCTCCAGGAAGCTTAGCATAGGGTTTAGGTTCAACATTTAGCATAGCCAATGTAAAAGGGGTGGTAAAATCCCATTTTAGAAAGGTATAAATGTGATTAGATTGCCAAAAATAGTCATTTATGTATTTCAAGTTTCAGTGAATAGTGTGAGAGAGAAAACTTGTTGTAAAACTCCTGTCAAAATGTCTCCAGTTCCACACATTATGCACTGCAGGTACAAAGTCAGGACTTATAGATGGCCAGAGGGCTCAAGGGATGCAGTAAGTGCACTATCCTTGCTTTGTGATTTTTTTTATTTTTTGGTAAATTTAGGGCTCCAAAAGGGGGCAAACAAATGTGATGAACCCCATTCACCGCATTTGTTATCACATAGGCTGCAAGTGACTGCAATTCGCCACAAGTGACTTGATGCGATGCAATTGCTTAAGACCTAGCCACAACTAGTTTTTCACACCACAATTGAAAATTGTGATGCAATTGTAGGATTTAGTGATGCATGTGTGGTTTTGAGCTACATTTGTGATTTTGGGATGCAATTGCGGGCTTAAATGATGCATTTTCAAAACTGAGCCTCATTTGTATATAAAGCGATGCATTTGACTATTGAAACACATATGCTAGACAATGCGACGCACTTGCCTAGTTGAATTTTTCTCCCAATTTAGGTAAAAAAAATGGTGCGACCAAGGTCAAATAGGTTGACCTAGGGTTTATGGTTGACATAATGTGTTCCTTTGTGATCACAAATTCCACTAGACTCGATTTACACATGAGAGAGTCATCCATCGAGCTTCAAATTGTGCCAATAGCTAGATGATGTGCAGAGGGAGCAATTGTTGTCCTTGGGGTTATACTATGTCACTTTCATGCCTATGGTTTGGGCTAATAGGGGCCTACTAACTACATTATCCAAGTGATGGAACTTGGAGACTAGCTCTTTCCACCTACCGATGGGAGGGGCTACAAAGACTCTAGAGGATGTATGGTGCATCCTCAAACTACCCATTCATGGAGAGTGTTTATTCTATGACCCAGATCGAGGATACAGTGCTATTTTGGCAACCTTTGAGCATACGAATGTTGTAGAGCTAATTGTGGAGGAGTATGAGATCTGTTGGGATACACTCATGGAAAGATACGAGCTCTTTATTGTTGTCCTTTACAACGTGATTGGTGGAGTTGTGTACCTTGATCGACGAGGACATGGGTTTTCAGTCAGATGGGGGGTGATGCTTGTTGGAATGCTCACTCAGGATGTGGTTTACACTTGCGGGCCATGCATGTTAGCGATGCTTTACTTTCAACTCCATGGCATAACATACAAGGGTGCATAGAGTATCAATTGTGGCACAACTCTTTTCGTGGCATAGGCCTAGGATCACATCGCAATGTTTCATCTACCAGTACAGAGGCAGCTTGGTGTTGGTTTGCCTTACATTTTTATTTATGAAGGTACAGTCACACAGATCCATGTTGGTGATGTAGTTTATTGGAGACGCGCCATTGACATTTTGGATACATTCACCTAGAGGTCATACAAGGATGGCACCCCATTTGCAAATGATGACCATTTTCCTTATTGTCGTCAGACTCAGTATATGATTGGACACATAGTTCAATCACAACACATTATCAACAGATACTTTCCATAGTGGGTTCACTATTTGTTTGATGAGCAGCAGGTACTACTAGTTAGTATTGTAGAGTTTGCTTGGTCCAATTGAGAGATTCAGCCATGGGGTTCAATGATTTTGGTTGTGATAATGGACTAGGATATTGATGTGTTACAGTCATTGTAGTGGGGATTGGGGTTAGAGGTTGCAGATGCGAGGACCACACTCTACTATGATATCTAATGGGCACAACAAATATTTTGGTTGCTTATTGATCCATATCAGTGTGAACCGATTGAGAGATGAAGGGGACTGAGGAGAGGAGTGCGGAACCGAGGATGAGGATGAGGGGATGATAGAGGCTAGGGAGGTAGAGGAGGGGATGGAGGGGATGATGGGGATGGAGGAGATGTAGGGAGATGCATAGGAGATAAGGGAGGTCGGGATGGTAGGGGCAGGGATGAAGGACCACCTTGTCCACCTCATCCACCAAGGGGAGATGGAGGGAGACGGGTATCAGAGGCCCCTCGTCAAGAGGGAAAGGTGAGAGCCGTAGTGGTAGAGGGACAAGTAGAGGCACCTCCTTAATGCCAAGAGGAGAGATAGGGAGAGGGAGAGTAACCAATAGTGGACATCAACATAGATATCAATGTGGGAAAGGTCGATAGAGATGAGGAGATGAGGGATTAGGAGGAGGAGGAGAGAGAGAGAGAGGATAGTGATGGAGGAGGAACTAGAGGAGATCCCTGTCACTAATGTGATGGAGGTAGAGAGGGAGGGCTAGCCAGTGGATGAGAAAATCACATAGTTGCAAGCACAGTTATAGGCAGCACATGTAGAGGCACAATAGTTGTGGGTGGAGAGGGATATGGTCATTATCAGGGCCTAGCATGTAGAGAATACCTCCATTGATTTCATGAGCAGAGGTAGTGGCTTAACCACAGATATCCTTCGGGAGTTATAGAGAGTTATCAGGGTATAGTAGTATTATTAGGACTTATAAGAGGGAGCACTAGCAGTGCCTCCCAAGCATAGGGAGCCCAGTTCCTCCTAGGTTGAGAGTATATCATAGAGTAGGTCTCACTTGAGACGGAGTCAAAGGAGTGGTGGGATTTTTCAGCCATGACCATCTCCATATTAGTGGCCATCAAGATCAGGGCACAAGGCATTAGGATCACACCAGCCTTAGGATGATAAGCCACCTTCCACAAGTCCCTCCCCATCAAGTGACAAGGGGATCATCAACTAGCTTCCTTTTATTTATTTTTAGACTCAGACATATATATTTATTTTGATCAATCCTATGAGCTCCATTTTTGAGTTCCTTCTAATATTGTATTATGGCAATTATTATTTTTTGGTATATATATGTGAGATGCATGATTTTGACAGTGACTATATGATGTGTTATTTATTATGCATGTTTCTATGATATGATGGATGATGATATGATGATGTTATGCATTTATATGATTATGGGATGATTTTATATGATTATGACATGCCTTTCTATATGTTTTGATGCATTATTGATATATGATGGTTTATGTTTTATGCTCATATATTATTTTCTATCTAATGTATGGATGATGTAAATGATTTCTATTGTTGTAGTTGTGGTGGTTTTATATGATTATGATGCTTATGTGGATGCACATGTGATGCTTATATAATTTTATGATGATATGGATACTTCATGATTATGACAAATGTAATGATATAGATATGTTTGATGTATGTATGTGTGATATAATGCGATGGATAGTGGATGTATATGAAATGTAATGATTATGTGCATGAAATGTAATGATTTGTATGATTTCCATTTTATATGCAAATGCTATATGATATGCAATGAGATGTATGAGATGTTTGTTAGTGGCATTATGAATGCAAGGTGGCATTGTGTGATTATGATATATAATAGTTATATGGATGCATGTATGCATGTATGCATGATGATGCTATCTATATATTTTTATATTTTCAGATGCAATATGTATGATCTTCCATGTTCATGATGATGCCTATGATGCTTTATGATGCCTATATGCTTCTAACATGATTATATATGCAAGGTATTTTTGTGTGTCACAAGATGCCATCAAGATGATTGTAGATAGAAGAAGTGGAAGTGTGAAGAAGACAAATGTTAGTACAAAGAAGATGAAGTTAGTACAAAGTTAGTCAAATGAAAAGGGATGGATATTCACGCTTAATAGATGTCAACTTGCATGTATATCATCATCTACCAACAAAATTATAGCAAACAGATAATAAACACCATGACATGACATAGACCAAGGTGTGCAATGTTTTCCTTTTGTGAAAACAAACAAGGAATTTCATGACTCATACTAAGGACCCAATTGCCCCCGTATTTAAGTCAAGACAAACCAGAAGAAGTAATCAAAAGAAAAGTGATCACGATCCATCATCGCTCCTCTAAATCCCTCTTGGGACATCTTCGAGGTGGCTAGTAGCATGATCAAAGACAAATTAAAAAGGTAAGACCAACTAGACCAACAAATTCAATAGCCATTTAGATCAAATGCCAAAATTTATTTGATGATAAGAATTATTGAGGTTGATTAACTAACTGATTGACAAGTTTGACTAATGAATTGACTAGATTGATTACATGAGGAGATTGATTAACTGATTGATGAGGCTAACTAATTGATTGATAAGGTTGACTAATTGATTGATGAGGTTGACTAATTGATTGACTGTTTGACTAGATAGATTGATTGACAAGATTTATTGAATGACCAAGATTGATTGTTTGACCAAATTGATTAACTAGATTAATTGACCAATAGAATTGACCAGTTGACAAGATTGATTAATTGAACAAATTGATTGATTGACCATCCTAGTTTCAGGAAAGATATATCTTGTATAAGGAAAATGATAAGGTTGACAAATGAACATGTCCAAATTCAAGGACACATCTAGAATAAGAAAAAATGATAAGACCATTAAATTTACAAGTGTTGATGATTAGGAAAATGACTAGTTTGGATTGAAGACCAGTTGGATAGTTGCTCTACTAATTCATGACTTGGCTTAGAAATCTATTTGCTTGTTTCAAAAGTGTTGACCTAAGAAAGGAACAACTTATTATAGGAAAAATAATGATAATAGGCCAAGATAGACCTGATATACCCTAAATGACTAACCTAGTGCCTCAGGGGCTCATCGAAAGATGGCCTTTCCTATGTCATACACTCAGATACATCATAGTTTGAATGACCTGGACCAAAAATGACCCATCTTTATGAAACCAATCATGATTGATTCAACTCAAAAAATCCCTAAGTGACTAACCTAGTACCTCAGGGGCTCATCAAAAGATGGCTTTGCTTATGTAGCAATGCATAGAGCCAACATAGTTTGACTGGACTTGGATTGACACAAACTCTGACTCTAACTTTGACTCTATTTTTTGGAATTTTGATGTTTTATGATTTTTTTTTGGATTTTTGAAGGTTTTATGATTTTTTTGGATTTTTATTTTTTTATGATTTTTTTTGGATTATTGATGTTTAATGAGTTGATACCATGTGCAGGATCACATAAAGATGTAGGTCAAAGAATTTACCCCAATCAGGTCTAGGACCAAGTTACTATGCATGAGGGGGGTTGATGTATGCCAAGGATGGTCATGAAAGGCGAAGGATGCTAAATGTCAATGGTTCTGAGGCCATGAGAAGGATGACAAAGCTTTATTATGACCAATGAAGGATGGGGTGATGGAGGAAAAAGACCAGATAGAATGATGGTAGACGTTAGAGCAAAGACTAACTACACATGGCGCGTGTTTGCCAAGTTTTCACCTTGGTACTTATCAAAAGCACCACCGAAGTGGTTTCCACTATTGGATGAATTATTTGTTTTTACTATTTTCTTTTCTTTCTTTTTTTCATTTTTTTGTTATCACCAAGATGCATGTTTGGCAGGTTTTCATCAAGGTGAATATTTTTTTAATTTTTATTTCTTTTTTGTATTTTTGACTTTTTGAAAGGGATTCTCTAGAGGCTAAGTGTAATATAAATGAAGGTGCATGTTGTTGATGGGTTCAGTTAATGGTTCACCTTTAGGAGTACACAACTAATAATCACCAAACCCATATGTTGTTGTGATGATGTAGGGACCCAACCAATTAGGTTTGAACTTTTAGGGATTTTATTGATTTGTTTGATTCTTAGGATTTTCTTTCAGAACCAAGTCACCAATGTCAAAGAATCTAGGCCAAACTTTCTAATTATAACTGCACCGAAGATGATTCTGATATGCGAATGGGTTAAGGCATTCTACCTTTTCTCATCTAATAACTCAAGCTCATGCAAAGGAGCTATATGATACTCTTCTTCATCAATAAACTATTGCATGGATACCATCAAGGATGGTAAGTCAACCTCAATGGGAAGAATAGCTTTAGATCCAAAGACAAGGGAATATAAAGTGGCTCCTATGGGTGTAAAAATGCTAGTGTGGTAGGCCCATAGTATAGGATTGAGTTGGACATGCTAGTCATGACCAGCATCATCGAAAGTCTTCTTTAAGATTTTAATTATAGTCTTATTAGACTCCTAAGCTTGATTGTTACCTTGGGGATAGTATGAAGTGGAAAAATGATGTTGGATATGAAACTTTTCACATAACTCTCTTACATCTTGATTCTTAAAGGGACAACCATTATCTGTAATGATGGATAGGGGGACACCATACCAACATATGATGTAGTCAAGGATGAACTTAGATATTTTCTTTATAGTAATGTAGGTCATTAGAATGGCTTCAATCCATTTAGTAAAGTATTCAATTGCAACAAGTATAAAATTCTGACCATTAGCAGAAGTAGGGTGAATCTTTCCCACGAGGTTGAGTCCCCATTGAGAAAATGGCCAAGGGGATGTAAGTGGGTGAAGCTTTTGAGTGGGTGTGTGTACAAGATCTTCGTGCATTTGATATTGGAAACATTTCTTCACAAAGTAGTAAGCATCATGTTCCATTGTAGGCCAATAATATCCCATTTGCATAAGTTTCTTAGCTAGAGTAGGACTAACAAAGTGAGCTCTACATATACCATTATGTACCTCTTGTAAGGTTGTTTGTGCTTCATATGAGTCAAGACATCTGAGAATGGTACTACCTAGGCTATGGCAGTAAAGGGTATCATTGATGATGAAGTATTTGGAGGCTTGCCAAATAAAAGTTTTGTGTTGGTTTGTGGACAAGTCAAAAGGGATAATATGGTCATGTAGGTAGTTATAGAAGTATTTGTACCAAGGAGATTCAAGACCAACAAGTTCACACATGATTTCTAATTCGGGGACCTTAAACATGTGGATCAATAGCTATTCCACCAAGAACTCATATTGTGAGGCATTGTTAGGAATATCCATGAGAGATCTAATGGTTTCCATTGCATCATCCACTTTGTTCTAAATCCTCAAAATTTTCTCAAAAGAAATATATTTAAGTACAACTTAAAACTATCCACCATGCACTTGTAAGGGGTAATTTTCTCATCCTTTATATCATAATCATCATTCACTTGCTAGTTAACCAACTAGGAAACACCATTAACTTAAAGATCCTTGATTTTCCATTTGATTGCCATGTGTAGTCCTATCAATGATACTTTGTACTCATCCATATTATTCATGTAGAGGAATGCTATTCTATATGACTTAGGAATGGAATCCCCTTAAGGTGTGATAAAAATAATTCTAGCCCCTGAACCGTGATTTGTGTAGGACCCATCAAAGTACAATTTCCATGTTGTGGAAGTTTTTATTGCGAAGATGGATTAAGAAAGTCAAATACAAGAGGATGATCTTCTATCATTGGTGCATCTAAAATTTCATCATCTATTACTTTTCCTTTTATTTCCTTATGATCAACATATTATATGGCATACTCACTCAAAATCATAGCCCACTTAGCTAACCGACCTGTCAAAGTTACTTTTCTCAATAGATACTTCAGAGGATCAATCTTGGCTATCAATTTTGTCCTATGGTTCAACATATAATTTCTTAGCTTATGTGTAGTGAAAACAATTGCAAGGCATGCTATTTCAATGGGACTGTAGTTAATCTCATATCCTACCAGAGTTCAACTGATATAGTAGATAGCTCCCTCTTTTCCATCAATGTTATTATGTGCTAGTAATGCCCCCAGTGTTGATGTAGTGGTTGATATTGTAAGAGAGGGGGACCAACCATGTCAAGGCTCCAAGTCATAGAAAGTCGATAGCTGAGGGCTTCCCTAACTTACCTCACTCTAAAGGGATGGGGATCAAGAACGAAGAGCACTATAGAGTGATTTTGTCACTTTATAGACCCAAAGTTCAAGTTTGGGCTAGGAGAGTTGGTTTTAAGATTCAATATTGTGCCTCAGATAGCTCTCTATCTAAGGATGGCAACACAATTCTGGGACGACAACACGACACATTGGCAACTCTCTAGCGCGTTGGCGTTTGTACGACTAGAAAACACAAAGTATAGTAAAAACCACTGAAAAACTTACTAACAGCCTAGCTAGTTGATTTTGATGGAAAGAACAGAATGATAAAATACAAGAAGTAAATGCAGAGATGATAAAGCAAGTAAATAAAGGCTAGGGTGACAAAGATTATCTCACAAAAGTGCTAGTTTTCCAGCTAGCTCCACGTGCATGTTCTCCTACACACAAGCAAGAAGGGGAAAATTATTGGGGCTATATAGGGGTCTACCTCAGCCAGACCCTCATTTTGGTGTCTCCACCTCCACGGACAGCTAGAAAGCAACGTAGTAGAATATGCGATAAAGAAAGTAGAAAGTAAAGGTTGTTGAACACTATAAAAAAATACTATGCTACTCTATCAAAACACAAAGGAGAGTGAGTTAAGTGTTACCACCTCCTCCCAAAGGCTCACTAGCCAATGAAGGGAGAATGCAAGGTATGAACTTGGAAAATTCACCATAGCCATAGCAGTGATGAAGGGAGGTCTCACAAGACTCCAAGCCCACAACTTCTATGGCTACCTCACACTTGTAATGTGGAGTTGGTGGAGTGCCAATGTTGTTGTAATGCTCACAGTGAAATGCTAGAATGCTTTTTGAGAGTGTGAAGAGATTGAATGAATTTCTAAGAGGATGTGAAAAGAGATGAAGTGATTGAATGAAGAATTTTTTTGAAGGTGGGATGAGAAAGAATAAGTCATTTATGGGTCGATTGGTGAAAGAGAGACATTACAATTTGACCCCAATCAGGTGTGTAATGCCTCTGCCAACTTCAAACGTAGGAATCCATTAGGGATGGTAGCGTGTCGCGTAGATGTTCATGCATTGTGCTTGCATCCCTTACAAATATTCTCTCACCGACACATAGAACAAATTCCAAGTGGATGGAAGGAAGGTAGGTGATGTGCAATTTTTCCTTCGGACTTGATTTTCTAAGGTGAGGGTATGTGAAAGGGGAATTTGCTTAAGGGGTGTAAATTCACTCCTATACATATATATATATATAGGATTAAGTGTCTTCTATCAATAGGAGGTGTGAGAATTGGAGGGGTCAATAGATAATCTTTTATTTGTTGAAATTCCCCTTGACAACATTCAATCCATATGAAGGGAACTCCTTTGCATAACAAATGTTGAAAGGGGTGAATCTTTTCTGCTAGTTGGGAAATTAACCTTCAGATTGACTACAATCATCCTTATAGAGTCCTTAACTGACTAATGTTGGTGGGTGGTGGCATATCTATGTTTTCTTTTACAAGGATCGACTTTAATTCCTCTACAAGAAACTATATATCCCAATAGTTTTCCTAATTGGACCCCAAACACACACTTCTTTGGATTTAGCCTAACCTTATATTCTTCTAGTCTTTGGAAAATATTGTCTAACACTCCAAGATGACCACATCTTGTGAAATATTTTTTCAATAAGTCATCAACATAGTCTTCCATAAGAACATGCATATAGTCATGAAAAATGGTTTTCATAGCTCTCTGATATATCACTCTAGCACTATTGAGACCAAAAGGCATTACATTCCAACAAAAGGTGTTGGATCACAACGATCTACTGAGAGGGGGGGTGAATCAGTAGACCTTGAAATTTTTACTTCATAACCCTTAATGTAGATTAATTGTTTAAACTTTCAATGTACAGATAAAGTATTAATAAGAAAATGCATGAGAGAGCACACATGCAGTCACCACATAACACCAAATGTATGTGGAAAACCCAAGGTTGGGAAAAACCATGGTGAGAAATGTTGCTAGGATCTTCTGTCCTAATCCAGCCTCATAAGCTTGAAATTCAGTTTCAATACTTTAAGGGCACCAACCCTATGGAGACACCAATCCTTGGTTTTAGGAGCACTTACTCCAAGGAAGCACCCACTCCCTAATCTAAGAACCTACCCAGATATCTAATGGCACCCACCATTTAGATTTATAATGCCAGATATTACAATTTTAATAATAATTCTATGTTCCATCTTATTTGCAATTACACTTATAGGTATGTTGCACACTCTACAACTCTTCTTCTACTCTATACTTCTTTATCTACTTTGTGTCTACTTCTTTTCTTTGCCATTGCTCTCTGCACTTACTTCTTGCTCAGCATCACACCCCCTTTCTATAATACAAAAGTTTGAATGATAGAAACCCAAACAAAAAGCACCAATACAATCAAGGCTTTTACACTGAACATAAATCCAGAGTTGAATTCCTAATTTTTGTTTGGTTCAACTTATTCAGGTATAGTGCATTCTTTCTAGCTGCAATCGTGTTCTCTGCACTTTGCCACTTCTCCACTCTTCTCTCTCACAATGTCGACTACTACCCTCACCCTTCTTTGCAACACCATTATCTTCCCTTTTTTTTGACTAGTCAACACTTCCTTGAGCCATGCATCTCTGATAGAATGTGACTTGATGCAAAAATTAGGGTTTTCATTCTATCTTCTTCAAGAAACATTCACTACATTGAGCCATACCCACATTAAATTTTGTCTCTAAAAGTCTTCTAAGATTGGTGATCTATAATCCCAAAATTGGATATGCATTTAATGTGTTATTTTGCACATAAGACTTGAACCCAATCTCTATACGCTTAGCACTCTATGCCATTTTTCTGCATCACAAATTACCAATTAAGTCTATTGAGGGGTAGGTAGACCAATTGATTTCTTTCTTCTAGTCAGTTGCTAGTCAAAAACCGCTTTCACAGACTCAACCATTTGAAACCACCATCTTTGAATTCTGACCGTTGATATTGTCACTTCGCACCACAATCCAAAGTTCTTCATTTGTCATCACCCTTTGAAACACTACAGTTGGATGAGTGTTCATTTAAATGACCGTTATTGATCTTTGTCTGCAACACCTTACCATATTGGACTTAGTTACATTGGGACCATGTCGATAGATGTCATTCTCTTTGATAAGATGCCTTTCACCTGAGTATCCACATCATCTCCATGCAATTCACAACAAGGATGTGAATTTCTAAACTGACCAATTGATTTTTTCCCCTTGTCGTTACACATCACTAACTATCTTCATTATTCCCCACTCAGGTCCCACCAAGTGACTGTCATGCATTGTTGTGTCGAAGGGACATCCAAGTGACTCACACCAAGATTCACCTTTGTCCCCAATAAGATGTTGAAGGGACCAAGCCAAGGGTCTCTTCGAACACCACCAGTCACTTTGATGAAGATCCATTGGTATATCGAGTGGACAACAAAATGCCTCTCTCTAAACCAACATTGTCTCATTGATAGCTCCACTATTCTTCATATGTCACCACATGTACATGGAAAATGTCATCATCACCATCTCGAAGAGACATCGAACCTGCTCTCTCTGAAAGAAAATTGTCACCCTGATCACTTCACAACAAGAATGTGAAGCGAGAGATCACCACATCAAAGGGACCAATAAAACAATCATGTCAAACACACAATGTCACCTTGATGTGGTCCTTGAACCTCGACATCCACTCATCGCTACATCGAAGGAACTTCTCCTTGACTCCTACTAAATTTTACCATGACCCCAAAACAAATGTACGGACACCATTCACTAGAAGACTAGATACACAAAGTCGATCACTGAATGAATGTAATCAGCCTAAGTTATCACTTGAGCAGCCTGCAACTGCAAAACACAAGTTACTAACTAAATAGAATTTTTCTTGAGCTTTATGACTGCAACAACCTTAGGGTTTAACTAATAAACCCTAACATCACTCGAGAGAAAAAATAATTCATTTTGAGTGTATCTTTCAACTTTTGAACCTATAAGGCATATTTCTGGAAATCTCTCAAAGAACCCATCATGAATCTAACCTTTGTTTCACCACAGAACTCTCACCTTTCAACATCAATGACAATAATATGCCAATAAAAGGTACCCCAAGCACAAGTGAAATTTGTTTTATGTTGATCCTTAGGGGTAATTATGATTTGATTATATCTTGAAAAACCGTCCATAAGTGAAAACATCTCATATCCTATTGTGAGTTCTACTATGATATCAATGTTAGGAAGCAAAAAATAATCTTTAGGAAAAACCTTTTTAGATCTCTAAAATTTGTGCATATTCTGATACCTCTAGTTGGTTTAGTGATAGGAACAAGATTGAATATCCATTCTACATAATCTATGGGATGAATAAAATCAACATCTAAAAGCTTCTTTAATTCAACATTTACCAAGAGTGTGATTTGTGGGTGGATTTTCCTTAATTTCTTCTTGACTAGTTTAGCATTCAAAAGTAATGGTAGATGATGTAGAAAAAGTTCAGGGTCTAACCCAGGCATATTAGCATATTACCATGCAAAATTAACTTGTCTTTCTGAGAAGAATGTAGTGAACTTTGGATTTTCTTCTAAGGTCAAATATTTTGCAAATTGAGTGATTCTAGGTGTAACATGCCCCTTATTCTATACAGTAATTTTCCTATGTTTTACCACAAGTGAATTTAATCTAATGGCTAAACACATAGCAATAAAAATTTTCTTTTCAAAACAAGATAAAATGCACACATGATAGCAACAAAATATCATTCTCATTTCATTCAATGAATTGTAAAATATTTCCAAAGAAATGATTTCATAATCCAAATACAAATACATTTTCCATATTTCAAAGAAATAGATACAAGTTACAAACATAGCTCATATGAGCTCCATTGGCAGTAGAAATACAAATCATCCAAGAAATCCCATTTCAAATCTTGGCTTTTTGAGTGAGAGAAGAAGCATCACTCAAGCACTTTTCTACCACCCATGGACTAACTACGGTCCCTCACACATCTACCACATATGTTAAGATGGCCCTACCCTTCGACGAAGAGATTTGTTCTAGAAGCCACAAAATACTAGCCTATCCTGAGCTGGTGTTGTGTCCTGCATAACTAGAACTTTACCATACAACTCATCTATGTTCTACGTGTATGAAAATATTGGACTAGCATGGAAAAAGGTAATACAATGATCTAACAATGTAACCAGTGACAAATTACACCACTTTGGCCAAAGTATTCATCACTCAGTACTTCGAGTGGACGTCACATGCTCACCCACCATTCTAGCTCGATTTGTTAAGATCAATCATATTCTATGTATAGGAAATTCCCTCCATTAGATAATCTACAACACCAGGAACAACCTATATACACTATGTTCACTAAGACTCCTCTAATAGGCTTAACATGTGTTTTCATATTCTACCAAATTGAACTAGATTTAAGCTATAAAGACCCCACTCTATTGAATACTTTCTACTATGTATGTATGTATGTATGTATGTATGTATGTATGTATGTATGTATATGTATTCAATCACTTCTTATTATGGATTATGTACAATCACTTCAAACAATAGAGAATTCCAATTTATAACAACAAATGACTTTCAATTCATAAATGTTGAAAAAAATATTTCCCTAAAATCTTATTACCTTCCCATACAACATACAAGAGAAATATAATCAAATCAATTTAATAAAACAATCATAAAAGAGTAAGTTCTAGCATGCTTGTAGTATAAAGCTCCAATTGATCTAGTTGGTTTCCAATTCCCAGCCTCCTTAAATCAAATTGCAACTTGGCAGCAAAAGCCTACTACACTTCCCAAACTCCCTCACAAATTCTCACAATAAATCTCTTGCAATTCACTCTTAAACTCTCTCACAAAACTCAAGAAAAAAAAGAGTAGCTCTCAGAAAAATAACATCAGAGAGCAAATTATGTGTCCCTTTGAGGTAAAGAATGCCTCTATATATACACAAAAATCAACATCTACAAGATAGAAACATGGTAAATAAATCGACACTTCTCAACTTGTGTGATTCGACTCAGTAGGGTAAAAAGAAGGTGGTAGATATTAAACATAATACTTCGCAAAATAGAATAGCAGGTTACTTCATTCAAAGACAAAAAGAATACATTTCAGATATGCAAGATAAATGATCAAATAGGTCAATTCTATTCATACCAGCATCTAATTGACATATTCTCCCATTTACTTTGGTTTCCATCACTAGACAGAGCTCACAAAATAGACTTCTAATGTAATACAAATATTCATAATTTGGCACCACATAAACCTCTTATGTGCTTTTGGGGTTTTATAGATTCATGACTGAGTCAAAGCTTTTAAATGCTTTACAAATAGCTTTCAATACTATTGATCAAGTCTTATATCTTTTCCACACACCTTCCTTTATATTATGTTTCATTTGCAAGCATGGTATAACATAATAAATGTCAATAGCATTGCATAAATGTGTGCTTCATTGTTGCACCATTTACTATATGAAATGTGTGCTTCATACTATGGTTTACATAGTTTTAGCTTGGCATATAATAATATCAATGCTTTATATATTTACATCGCTTTATTCAAGAATTATAGTACATCAATAACAATATAAATATATATATATATGCATTGCATATATTCCATTATACATATACATACATACATACATACATATATATATATAACTTAACATGTTATTATTATATATATATATATATATCAACTCATATGATTATCGTTATACTTCATTCAATATTGGAATGTATAAACTTATATCCATTTACTATTCAAACTAATATCACACATGTATATATATACATATGTGTATCTATATATATTAATGTACTTGTATGAACGTTGCCTTCACGTCAATATATATACACACACGTATATCAATATATATACACATATATATCCATCGTATATCTATATAACATTACCTTCAAACATATATAAAAGCAATAATATTGACTAACATATATTCACTAAATATATATACATGTCACTTTGTCCATTCGATATTCCTGTGCATATGGGTAATTCACCCATAAGCATGTGTAGATATGTCTATATATGTATACATATGTGCAGGATTACTCATGTGTATGATTTCATCGTGGACATGCGTATATGTATGTATATATGCATCCTATATATATCTCATCGATTGTACTCTTAAAGAAGTACTCAAAAACACAAAGAAACTCAATCACTTATTTCAAGCATGACCTCACAAACAAACTTAACCTCTCCTAACAATCAATTCAAGGTATCTTACCTTTTACCCAAAACTAACAACTTGACTATTCTATCAGTGAGTGTATGAAAGCTCAATTTAGACTCATTAAGGGTTTCTAGACAAAAATCCTTCTCCTGAGTCATGCTTCCCCTCCCTTTCGGAGGTGTGAACCTGCACCTACAACCAACTTATCACATTTACAAAGGTAGTCAATTGATCACAAAAACAATCACTTGCAATATATATTCAATAGTCAACATTAAGACACATATATAACTTTAACTTTGAATCAACTATTTATTCATGATATTTCCAATGATTCATACAAACAAAGTATATTCACATTTATTTCCATTAAAGTTATAAACACACACACACATATGCAAGTATTTCATCTAGCTAGGTAAAAGTAACTAGGTAAATATATTATGATGTGTAACATATTCCCCCCATGTGAATCATCATCCCCGATGATCTTATGTAGAAATCATAAATAAAACACAACACATAATATTTTTTTCAAGAACTTGCAAAAGCATGTAAAACATGTGGAAACTTTTGCTCAATTTCAGAATAGTCTTCCCAAGTGGTAGAATCTTCAGTGTACTGGTCCCACTAGACTTTACACTATAGAACCTATATGTTATGTAAGTGAAGCTTATGTGTTCCAAGCACCTTAATAAGTTTGATTATTACTAATCTGGGGTCATGTACCTGTAAAGCATTCCAATCATTGATATGATTATCACCCAGTATATACTTCTTTAGGTATGAGACATGAAATACATTATGCATCTGGGAAAGAGTTGGTGGCAACACTATTTGGTAAGCAATAGGGTTAACTTCTTCTACAACCTCAAATGGACCTACATATTATAGAGCTAGTTTGGATAACTTTCCAAACTTGGTGGAACTCTTTTGAGGTTTTACTCTCAACAACACCTTTTCCCCTACCTCAAATTTTCTAAATACTCTTTTAGATTATGCATAGATTTTTTGTCTATCATTGGCTTCAGCTAGGCTTTGCTTAATAATTCCAACTTGCTCTTCCATTTCTAACAATATCTCTATTCCAAGACTTATCCTATCCTCAAGCTTATCCTAGCTTATAGTATTTTGACATTTTTGACCATATAATGCTTCAAAAGGAGCCATCTTAATCACAAAATGATAGGAATTATTATACACAAACTCCACTAAAGGAAAGTAATATTCCCAGTTGTATTGTTGATCCATGCAATACATTCTTAGTAGATATTCTAATACTTGATTCACCCTTTTAGTTTTCCCATCTGTTTCTAGATGATATGCAAAACTTATATTCAATTGAGTTCCAAGTGAGGAAAACAAGATTTTCCGAAACCTAGAGGTCACACAAGCATCCCTATCTGAAATAATCTTTTTAGGAATCCCATGTAATCTAAAAACCTATTATATGAATTTCCAAGCTATGATAAGAGCTCCATCCATCAAATTTCTAGGTATAAAATACGCTACTTTGGTCAGTTACTTTCCACTTCCTTTTGGGAACATCGTGAGGATACAAAAGACCTGTTGGGTGGTGATTTTCAACTTTCACCCTTTGACACTCTAAGCATCTTGCTACAAATATAGCAACGTCTCCTTTCATCCCTTTCTAGAAATATAATGGCTCCACATCAAGCAACATCTTAGTCAAACCTAGATGTCTTGAATATGGTGCTTCATGCACTTCTTTCCATACCAAATTTATCAACTCTTCAGAATCAAGTACATACATTCTTCCTTTAAACCTTAACAATCCTCTAGGTTCAAAATGAAATCCTTCATACCTTACATCTTGCAAATTATCTATGAGTGCTTGCTTAGCTTGCTCATATTATTCATCACCCTTGGATTTCTACAATACTTGTCCCTTAAAATCAATTTGAATGGATACCATTGAGGTGATATGCCTTCTATGACTTAGGGCATCAGCATTCTAATTTTATTTTCCCTTGATAGTTGATATGGAAGTCATAATCAGATATCGACTCTAACAATATACGTTGTCATGAATTCAAATTAGGTTGAGTAAACAAATACTTAAGACCATGATGATCAGTCTTTAGTTCAAATGGCTTCCCAAGAAAATAATGTCTCCACATTTGCAATGAATGAAAAATTGTTGCTAACTCCAAATCATGTGATGCATAATTTTTCTCATAGGGCTTCAACTTTCTTGATTCATATGCAATGAACCACCCTTCTTGCATCAACACTCCACCTATTCCCTCTCCTAAAACATTTGTGATGACAGTGAAGTTTCCCTTTGGATTTGGTACCTTCAATATCAGAGTCATAGTCAACTTCTCCTTAAGTAGATCAAATGTTTCTTGACATTTTTCTGACTACTCGAACTTCTTTCCTTTGCAATGACGTAATAGGAAAAGCTATCTTGGAAAAAATTTCAACAAACTTCTGATAGTAGCCAGCCAAACCCATGAAACTTCTAACCTTTGGTACATTTTTAGGTACTAGCCATTCTAACACCACTTTTATTTTTTTTGGATCCATTGAAATTCCCTTAGCTAAAATTACCTGACCCAAATATTGCACCTTCTTCTGAAATAAAGTACACTTAGAAAATTTTCCATACAATTTATGTTCTCTTACCCACTGGAGAACTATCTCTAAATGTTTGTAATGCTCCTCTTCATCCTTGGAATAAATTAAGATATAATCCAAGAATACTAAAACAAACCTATCCAAACAATCCCTAAAAACATTGTTCATTAGGTTCATAAATGTCGCAAGTGCATTAGTAAGTCCAAAAGGTAATATTGTAAACTCATAATGCTCGTATCTCGTACTAAAGGAAATTTTGAATATGTCTTCATCTTTGATTCTCAATTGATTGTAACCTGGTCGCAAATCAAAATCTTTGAAAACACAACTACTCCTCACATCTAATCAAAAATACCATTGATTCGTGGCAATGGATATTCATTCTTTATCATAGCTATTTTAAGCATTTAATAATCAATACATAAGCGCAATGTTCCATCCTTCTTCTTCACAAAGATTACTGATGCTCCCCAGAGTAAAACACTAGGTCTTATTAATCCCTTAGATAATAGCTCCTCTAACAGTGCCTTGACTTCCATTAATTCCATAGTAGTCATTCTATAGGGCACCTTGGAAATAGGTTCAGACCCTAGTACAATGTCAATAGAGAAATTGAATACTCTCTTGGGAGGAAATCTAGGTAACTCGTCTGGAAATACGTCCACAAATTTCTATAAAATGGGATACTTCTCCATATTCATTTCTCTAGATTCCGCCATTTCTTCTTCTTCAATCTCTAAATATTATTGTGGTTCACAATCCATGTCATTATCTTGAGGAGTGACTTCCTTAAGTTCTTCTATTTTGACTACAAATAGCTGGCAACCTTTCTTTTTCATCCTAATCATTTGCATGGCAGAAATCTGTCACAACTTAATCTCTCTTGGTGTTCTTTGCAATGTCACCCAATTTCCTAAATCATCAAGATACTCTATTACTTTCGAATGGAAATCCACTTTCTCTCTATGTTTCCATATACAATTCATTCCTAGTATGACATCATAAGATCCTAGGGTGCTACGTAGAAGTTCACTTCAGTTGAGAAACTAGGAAGTTCTACCCTAGCTTTGAACAAGCATTGCTTCACCATTGCTCTTGTCTGGTTTGCATACTCCACAACCCAAGACTTTTCCATAAATCCAAATTTTCTAGATATTTGATTAACTAATCTATGTGAAACAAAAATTTCCAGTATCAATAAGTATAGATATAGGTATACCAAAAAAAATACCTGAAGTTTTCACTAGTGTGACTTGATATTCAGCTCATTGATTGTCTATGGTCGCATGGATCTTCTGTTGGAATGCAGTTCGCTGTGGAGGAAAATATTTTCCATTTTTCTAAGATCCTGAAGACTTGTTGGGAAATTGAGCAGCATAATGATCCCCTCCACAAGTATAGCATCCTTCTATGAGTGCCTTACTTTTCGCATACTTGCCAAAATGACTGACATTCCCTCCAGTATTGTTGTTATTTCCTTGGTGATCTCTTTTTGGTTCATTCTAGTTGTTGTGAGATCCCTTATTTACTTTCCATGGAGATTCTTGTGCTCCAGCAAACTTCCTTGGAACCTGATTTACTTGAGGCCCACCAAACTTCTTTCGGTTTTTATTCTCCTAGTGGATTGAAATGGCTTTGAGCCTTTACTCTTGCTTGACTACCTTTTCATATACTAGATCCATAGTTTTTGGACCATGTACATCCACTTCACCACAAATTGAGCCATTCAACCCCATGATGAACTCTCTTATATGAAAAAATTCATCCTTTTGGTACATTGGGACGTACTTCAGAAGACAAGTGAACTTTTCCTAGTAATCATTCACTGACATATCACCTTGTCTCAAATTTTGGAAATCAGTCAATTTTTGGTCATAAAAGAGTTGGGATAGCCATCTTTTCCAAAATATTCAGCAAACTCATTCCAAGTTAAAGTTAGAGAACTAAGACCAAGTTCCATCTTTTTGTTCATCCACTAGTTAGAAGCTTCTCCCACTAACTAAAACACACCCCAAACAACTTTGGTAACCTTAGAATAGTTTCTAATCTCAAAATAATTTTCCATTTGAATTAAACAAGCCTCAGCCTCATCTCTGCTAGTGCTTCCCTCAAATTTTGGCAAGGTAACTTTTCTCATATTCCTAGACAACTCAATTGCCACACATTTTCTTTTGCTACTTTCCAATTTGGACAGAGTTTCTTCTTCCATATTTTGATTTGATTGATTAAGGTCATGAGAATTTTCTCCCTCATCCTCATTAGATAGTTCTTCCTCTTCACCTAGTGGAACTTCCTGATCTTCTTCTTCTTTCCTTTTCACTTCTTGTTCAATATTTTCTATCCTTGCCCTAGTTTCATCCATGATGGCCAAGATATGATCCAACTTGGTTTCAATGTTATTTGGACCTCGTCCAACTTCCTGACTTTCTCCAGGACTATTCCTTGTTCTCACCATCTTTTCAAGAAAAAATTATACCTAAAGGTTCATCTATATTAGATCCTATCATGATTCTCTTAATATATTGAAAAAATTTCAAAAGAGAAAACTTTCACACAATAAATTCTATTTTTCTCACAAGTTTTGATATAGAAAATATTTTTTCCTTTATTCATAAGGATTTCAATTTCCTTTCATTTACATTGAATGACTATTCAATTAGTCAAGAGGAGAGTATCCATCGAATTCACTCCCAAATACATAGCTTAATAAGGTATATCCTTCAGACTTTTGTTCATCTCTAATTTGTTCTTCTCTATCCCAAAAAGGATAGTCTCCCTCATATTTATCTTCTGATACTTAATTACGAGGTACATAACCTTCTAACTCACCACTTGAAACTATAACAATTATTTCAACCATGGGTAAAACACGAGGATCTCTAAACAACATAATTGAACTGACGCTACATTCTAAGGGAATATCCCTAGAAAGTGATAGTGAAACTGACTTTTCCAAAGAGATGGGAGGTAGATAGTTGAAATTGGCTAAACATTTCTCATCCTTCTCTTCTCTTGGCTAATTCATGATAGAGTGTGATTGATTGTCTCGGTATCACTTAGCTAGATGGCATTATCATAGTTAGTTCCTTCTATAGTATGAACAAGGGATTCCTTTTCCTTCTTGGCCCTTAGGTAATGCTCATTCTCGATTACTAACTTTCTTGCAATTAACCTAATTCACACCATCCTGGCACAAGAATTTACCAAACATTGGTATTCACATAATGTTGGAAGGGAAAAAATAGCGAGCACATAGGTTCTAGAGTTGAACCTGGCTCTTATACCACGTGTAACATGCCCCTTATTCTACATAATAATTTTCCTATGTTTTACCACAAGTGAATTTAATATAATGGCTAAACACATAGCAATAAAAATTTTCTTTTCAAAACAAGATAAAACACACACATGATAACAAAAAAATATCTTTCTCATTTCATTCAATGAATTGTATAATATTTCCAAGGAAATAATTTCATAATCCAAATACAAAATATATTTTTCATCTTTCAAAGAAATAGATACAAGTTACAAACATAGCTCATCTAAGCTTCATTAGCACTAGAAATACAAATGATCCAAGAAATCCCCTTTCAAATCTTAGCTTGCCAAATAAGAGGAGAAGCATCACTCAAGCACTTTTCTGCCATCCACAGACTAACTGCAGTCCCTTGCACATCTACCACATATGATAAGATGGTTGTACCCTTCGACGAAGAGCTTTGGTCTAGAAACCACAAAATACTAGCCTATCTTGAGTTGGTGTTATGTCCCGCATAACTAGAACTTTACCTTACAACTCATTTATGTTCTATGTGTATGAAAATATTGGACTAGCATGGAAAAGGTAACACAATGAATTGACAGTGTAACCACTTGTGAATTACACTATTCTTTGGCCAAAGTATTCATCACACAGTACTTTGAGTGGACATCACACACTCACCCACCATTCTAGATCAATTGATAGATTGTATTCTATGCATAGGCAAATTCCCTCCATTTGATAATCTACAACCCTAAGAACAACCTATATACACTACATTCACTAAGACTCCTCTAATAGGCTTAACATGTGTTTCCATATCCTACCAAATCAAAATAGCTTTAAGCTATAAAGACCCCACTCTATTGAGTACTTTCTATTATATATATATATATATATATATATATATATATATATATATATATATATATATATATATATGTGTGTGTGTGTGTGTGTGTGTGTGTGTATGTATTCAATCACTCCTTATTATGGATTATGTACAATCACTTCAAACAATAGAGAATTCCAATCTATAACAACAAATGACTTTCAATTCATAAATGTTGAAAAACATATTTCCCTATAATCTTATTACTTTCCCATACAACATACAAGCAAAATATAATCAAATCAAAATCAAATAATCATAAAAGAGTAAGTTTTAGCATGCCTATAGTATAAAGCTCCAATTGATCTAATTGGTTTCCAATTCCTAGCCTCCTTAAATTAGCTTGCAACTTGGCAGCAAAAACCTACTACACTTCCCAAACTCCCTCACAAATTCTCACAATAAATCTCTTCCAATTCACTCTTAAACTCTCTCATAAAACTTAGGAAAAATAGAGCAGCTCTTAGAAAAATAACAGTAGAATGCAAATTATGTGTCCCTTTAAGGTAAAGAATGCCTCTATATATACACAAAAATCAGCATCTACAAGCTAGAAACATAGCAAATATGTTGACACTTCTCAACGTGTGTGATTTGACTCAGCAGGGTAAACAAAAGGTGGCATATTTTAAACATAGTACTCAACAAAACCGAACAAGAATCCATTTCATTCAAAGATAGTAAGAATTCATTTCAGATATGCAAGGTAAATGATCAAACAGGTCGACTCTATTCATTCCATCATCTACTTGACTTATTCTCCCATTTACTTTGGTTTCCATTTCTAGACAAAGCTCACAATATAGACTTCTAATGCAATGCATATATTCATAATTTGGCGCCACATAAACCTCTTACGTGCTTTTGGTGTTTTTCTGATTTATGACTGAGTCAAAGCATTTCAGTGCTTTACAAATAGCTTTCAATACTATTGACCAAGTCTTATATCTTTTCCATGCACCTCCCTTTATATTTTGTTTCATTTGCAAGCATGGTATATCATAATAAATATCAATAATGCTGCATAAATGTGCACTCCACTGTTGCACCATTCATTATATGAAATGCATGCTTCATACTATAGTTTACATAGTATGTGCTTGGCATATAATAATATTAGCACTTTATATATATATATATATATATATATATATATATATATATATATATATATATAATAACATGCTAAGTATATATATATATATATATGTTTTATATATATATATATATATATATATATATATATATATATATATATATATATATATATTTATAATGGAAGCATATACATGTTGTTATTTATATATATATATGTATGGTATATATTATATATATATATATATATATATATATATATATATATATATATATATATATATATATATATATATATATATGTCAACTCATACAATTATCAATACACTTCATTCGATATTCAAATGTATAAACTTATATCCATTTACTATTCACTAATATCACATACATGTATATATATACATACATATATGTATATATATACATACATATATGTATATATATACATACATATATGTATATACATACATAAATGTATATACATACATATATATATACATGCATATATATATATACATACATACATATATATACATACATTTATATACATGTATATATATGTATGTATATATATATATTAATGTACTTGTATGGACATTGCCTTCATGTCAATACATACATGTATGTCAATATATATACACATATATATATCCATCGTATATATATATATATACAATGGATATATATATATATATAACATTACCTTCAAACATATATAAAAGCAATAATATCGATTGACACATATACACTAAATATATATACATGTCACTTTATCCATTCGATATTCCCATGCATATGGGTAATTCATCCATAAGCATGTGTAGATACATCTATCTACGTATACTTATGTACGTGATTATTAATGTGTATGAGTTCATTGTTGACATGCATATATGCATGTATATATACATCCTATGTATATATCTCATCAATTGTACTCTTAAAGTACTCAAAAATACAAAGAAACTCAAACACTTATTTCAAGCATGACCTCACAAACAAACATAACCTCTCCTAACAATCAATTCAAGGTATCTTACCTTTTACCCAAAACTAATGACTTGGCTATTCTATCACAAAAACAATCACTTGTAATATATATTCAATAGTCAACGTTAAGACATATATAACATCAATTTGAATCAACCATTTATTCATTATATTTCCAATGATTCATACAAACAAAGTACATTCACATTTATTTCCATCAAAGTTACAAAAACACACACATATATGCAAGTATTTCATCTAGCTAGGTAAATATACTACGTGGTGTAACACTAGGATTGTCCTTTGTCCCAAGATTGACTTCCTCTGGATCTTCTATTAGCAATGGAAATCTTTCTTAGTCAATAGGGAGACTATCCAACTCTCCATTCTTAGGTTCCTCAAAGAGGTTTTCACCTTCGAATACATCCTTTATTTTTAAATTTTCATGGTCAAAAGGCACCTTTTGGTTTTCACCTAGAGACCTATTCTTTTTATTTTTATTTTTATCATTTTTCTCACTTTTACGACTAGAGGGAGGAGCAAACTCTCCAAAATATGTTGCATTATCAATCTCCTTGATGAATCCAAGTTTATGATCCCCACTTGATATTCCTTCACGAAGTCCCATGAACTCAACAATTGCTTTGTCATTATGGAATGTGTCTAAACTCAGTGGTCCTTGTTGGTCCCAATCTATCAGTTACGGGTAAACAAGGGGTAAGCCATTATCGATATTATCAAGGGTGGAGGTATATATGGTAAAGGCTGAGGTATAGTTAGGATCCCAAAAGGAATCAATCTGGATATTAATGTCCATGATATTGGTCAAGGATAAGGATAGGTCAAGTTCTTGGAAGATGTCTAGTTCATAATCGCCGGTTGTATAGGAGTCCCATTCCCACTCACTAGAATCAGTTCCTATATAGTCCTCCTCAAATTTCTCGATCTCATATGAAATGTTAACATTATCACTCAAAGGCAACTCAATCTCAAGAATACTCACTTTTGTGGGTATGTACCCTAACCTAATGTACTTTGGTTAGCGAGGAGGTAGTATCAGTTCTATCATTCCATTCTTATTTAGGCCAAGACCACTATGTCCATCATATCCTTTTTGCTTCATGACCTCAAACCCTTTTAGATACTACTCAACTGGTAACTTCTTAGGTTCAATATCTTCTTTATCTTTCTGAATCCATGTATATATGCCCTTATCGATGGGCTCTTTGCTTAATTCCCCTCATTTAATGAAGGTGGTAGGAGGGTTGCCAATAATGATTTTAGGCTGAATATGATAAGGTTTTCCATAAGACTTCAATGATTTAGGTAGTTTTCCCACATAAAATCACCTCTCCATGTTAATTCCCCTCATCCCTTATCATGGATCTAGACTTTGGGTTTTGAGGGTGTGATGAATGGAGTGGATGTTTTGATGATGGAAGATGGATCAATGTAGTTGTATGAGGTGGAGGATGAAGCTTCTTGATTAATAGGCACTTGACTTTTAGTGGTTCCTCTTAGATTGTTGCAATGCTGGAAAGGGTCAGGATCACCTGGTATGGTAATTTCAAGGCCATTGTAGGGAAACTTCAAGCATTGGTGATAAGTGGAAGGTACAACTCTCATGGCATGAATCCATGGGCAACCTAGAAGAAATTGTAGGGCAAATCCAGATCCAATACATGGAACATTGTATTCTGAATAGTAGGGCCAACCCTTATGGGAAGTGTGATTACTCCTTCAAATGAGCGCTCAACATCATCATAAGCCTTGATGAAAATTGTATTAGATCGATCTATGAAAGCCTCAAAGAATCCCAATGTTGTAACCAATTTAAGGATACATATGTTTAGACCTGCTCCACCATGTAACAACTCAATCACAACTTCTGATATTAACTACCAATTTTCTACTAAATATAACTAACTTGTATTGTTTTTGTCAAGATTTTCCACATTGGTTTCAATTGAATCAATTTAAATTTCAACTAACATCTAAGTTTTTAAGTTTTAGCTTAGTTGATACAACTAACTATTTCCACCAACCATTTCACGGAAGAACAATAACTAAATAACTGTTAAACTAGGGTTTTCTACTTTTCATTTAAACGGTAAGAACTTCAAAGTAAAGTAATTTACATAACATTTCATTTTCAACAATTTTCAAACTTCAATTCAGCTGAAAATAAATGACTAACTGAATTAACTGGAAAGAGAATTTACAGAATTCCAAGAATAGAAATGTAATGATCTTAAATAACTTTTCATTTATTCCAAAATAAAATTACAACTGATCATTTTACACTAAGTAATCATTGCAAATTCTTTAAGAGAGAAAATAGGGTTTCAAGAGTTTATAGTTAAGAAGTTGAAGCACTTGATCTTGACATAGTCATAATGGAAAAATAAGATGTCATCAGGGGCTTTACCCCCAACTGAAGACCTACTGGTCTCCCATGTTCCTTCAACTGAAGGAACCTGTCCCTTCATGAGGGTAATTAACAAGGATCTCTTTTTATCATCATCATGCCTCTGAGCCTAGTGTCAAGGACCTATACCTCCTGATCAACCTTACTAAGGGTACCTCCCAACTAGAAAGGCCACTTTGATCAGTGGTATATCTGATACTTGATAGCTGACAAATGTTGAATCTAGCATTGTACCTTGGCCAAGGATTTTAATATTATTGGCACTCTTGTGCCAATATCTCTGGCACTCCTATGCTATTAGCACTCTCACCCTTTCTCAACATGGTCACATTGTTTTAAGGTTTATCTTTTAAAGACAATTAAGTTCTTTGTATTCCCATATTACATTTGCATTCCAATTTCATCTTGCAGTAGGATCTTTAAGTAGAGACATATTTCTTAGAGATTTATAGTTGAAGGAAAAGATTTTCTAGCTCAACAAGCACATTACTCTTTAGGAATCATAAGTAAAATTTTAAGGCCCAGGAGAACTCATAATTTGTTCCCCTTCAAATTGTCTTAATTTGAATATTCTCATTAAACTCTAGACAATCATGTTCACAGATCAGATTTGAGTTTTCAATAAAAGGGTTTGAGGTTAAAGAGAATAGGAAGAGAAGTTATAAATATTCAGTTCTACCCAAATTAACCAAGACAGTTTAAAAGAAGATTAAACTTATTATGAGAGAGAGTATTGAAATTAATCAAGAAAAGCAACAACTACATTGATATCAAATCTCAGCCATGAAAAAGAGACTTCAATTTACATGAATTCAATTAAATCATCACTATTGAACAATACCATTGATCAATAGACTTGAATCCTTTAATGAAGAAAAAATATTAACAAACAAGATCATATCAGAGATACCAAGTCAAGCAACAGATTGTTTAATAGATTTGTACGTGCCTGTGAAGTTCCTCGATTCAGATATCCTTAACCTCCATTTCTTGGGAAGAACTCGCTAGCTTAACACTATCACTAGAGATGTGAATCCAGAAAAGAACTTCACTACATAAGTGGGGAATTAACTTGAACAATAGATCCATGCCACACACATAGCTAGTACCTTCAATATTTTTGAATGAAAAGACTATAAAAGATCACCGAAGAAGAGAGAGGAGGACGAAAATTAATCGAGCCAAGATACAAAGACGGGTTTAAGCTAAAGGAATGAAAGACTTGAAAGTAGCAGTGAGAAAAGAGAATCGACTCAAACACTTAGCTTCCGGGCTAGGCAAAGAATTCCACTCCAAAATAAAACTCAATGCTCAAACTTAGAGGGCTGAATAGAATGAGGAAGAAAATCCATCGATCTAGATGAAGAATGAAGAATGAATACCAAAATGACTATACTTCTTCTCAATGCCCGTCCCTTCATCTATCTAATCTTGGACGTTTTGGGTTTGAAGGTGGCACGAGCTTGGGAGTTCTGATTCCACCAAAACAAAAATTCAAATCCATTAACCATTCAAAGTTATTCCCATAAAAAGGGACGATACTCCAACATCATTATAATTAAATTAAATGTTTAACATCCTATAGTAAAAATATATTCCAACTTGATTCGCTCAACTAAGAGGATGGAATCGAATATTTTAATTATATCCATTATTAAATAACCAATTGAAATCTCTTGTAAGGGTGATTATTGATTTTTATTTAATTTAAATTGACTTATTTAATTAATAGTTATATTAAATTATTAATGGCCAAGTTACAATTTTGATTCCTTGTCTTACACCGGCTTAAGGCGAGATGACAATTTTTGATCCTCTGTTAACCACTACCTCTCCCTGATGACATATCCTTTCTTGTCGTGGCATCGTCGGTCCTGCATTCACTGACAGGTATTATGGTTAGAATGTTCACAACGGTTATATTAATACACATTTAAACATAAATTCAATTTCATGTCAACAATAAATTCACTTGCAATAAAAGATCATTAACTTTACAATTACGATAAATTAAACATCTATTCTATTCTCAATTTCACATTCACATGAAATAGTTACTTGCAACTAACTTTGCATCCAAATATACATAACCAAATTCATAGTCTCAATGTAAGGGATGTAACATACTCCTCCCCTTAAGAATCATCATCCTCAATGATTGTTTATTCCAAATTTTTAAACAAAAAAAAAACATAAACATTAATATAGTGTTCTCAATTTCATCAAAAGATAAGGAATTTTCTGAAGGAATTCCTCATAATCCTTCCAAGTAGCATTTTCTTCAGAGTACTAGTCCCACTGAACCTTGAATTGCATAACCTCGCGGTTACGTAAGCGCGTCCTACACACCTTGAGCACTCTATGTGGCTTGACTGTAAAGTAATCAATTATTTTTAATACTGGTTTACCAAGAGAATTCACCAAAGGTTAACAACCTTCACTTTTCTAGCTGAAAAGCTTATTCATTGGGTACCAATTTCATTTATCTCATGCATCATTTAAATAAACTGATAAGCAAATACAAGAGAAAGGGTTAGAATTTCTTTTCTAATTCAAATTTTCTCCAAGACTCGACATGCCACTAATAAGAGGGAATCCCTCTCAATTTCCATCTGATCTCTAGTGTGTACCCCCACTTTACCGACTTTGTCGCACTACTAAGGATACCCTCCCACTAAGTACAACAACTCTGGTTAGCTAAGTGTTTGGAGTATAAAGTTCACCACCCTGCTCCACTTGGAGAGACTATTCACCTGGGCTTATTGTATATCATGTTTGCCCACATACCATAACACAAGGTTTCTTTGTTTTGCAAGGTTAAGGACAAACCAAATATATTTCCTTACAATTACTCCCTTACGCAATCCATCAGAGGCCCATCCCAGACATGATAGAGATGATCATTACATCAAACACAGTGAACAACCAAAATATTCTTGGGTAACCCCCACAATACTTAGTTCTATAACAAAATATAAACAACTTTAATTTCAGCAATAACCAAAAGAATGAGCTTATTCCCGACACTTAGTCAAATTTTGACCAACTAGCCATAAAATAAATAATTTTCAAAATTCGATGGTTAAACCATTTCAAATTAAGATAAAACAATGACATTCCTTTCCAATATTAAAAAGGAATTTTACCAAAATCCAAAGAAGTGCCAAAGCAACACACAAAATTTATATTTGGATCATAAACCTCTTACCTTCGTTCCACTTTACAAAACTCTATTCCTTATTTCACTAAATAAGTTACCTGCTCAAAATTTAACCACTTTAGCTAAATACCTCAGTGATGGTTACATTCACTATTGCAATTGAACTTTCTAACTCCTTCAAAAGGAAAAATTCAGAGTTCACGTCCATTTGGCTGAAATGCCAAGAGAATAACTGATATCTTCTTCGTACAACTGTTATGATTTATCCTGCATTCTCCAAGTAGATTATTAACAAAAAATTTAAGAATGATTCTAATCCTGATCTTTTCATCAAATAGGGTCTGATATGATTCCCTTTAATTTATCCTCTTTCACATATTAACATCTTTTCCAAAAGGCTTTAGGAGGTATTAAGGATTCTCGTTTTTGCCTTTACTTATGCATAATTATTTTGCATATGGCAACTGATTTCCTCATGAATCTCGATGAACAAAAGTACTTCTAGGTCTGTTACCATTTCTCAGAATCCCATGCCAATGTATCACCACTTGCCCTTTTTATCCTTTTATTCCACTTGGCTCCTTCCTAGCCATCTAGAATTTAAGCTAGAACCAATCTTATCTATGTGTCAGAGATATAATTTCAAGGATTTTCAACACTCAGATGCCCCTACACTTGGTTGATTGCTTCTGGATCTTCCTATCCTTAGGTCCACAATTTCAAAATAAGTTATTATTTAGGTTTTGATCACAATCTCAGTACCCTAGGCATACCTTGCCTTAACTTAGATAGAATGGTTTCATAATTACTTGATAACTCAAATTACTTCTAAGAGCATTTAACAGTTATAGGAAAAATTGTTTACAAAAATTATTATCACTTCCTGTGACAGATTCAATACCCAATGGTTACAAAAGGCTATCACTCCCTGTGATAGGCTCAGTACAAGATTTGTTTACTGGATTGGCTATCACTTCCTGTGATAGTCTCAATTACTTAATTGTTTACAATAACTATCACTTCCTGTGATAGATTCAATGCAAAGATGTTTACAAAAATAACTATCAATTCCTGTGATAGGTTTTTAATACAAAATAGCTACCACTTACTATGATAGATTCAATGCAAAAGGTTTCCAAGGTTTCCAATGCTGGTTTCAGTTTCCTGAGTTGCATGATGAGCCCCAAGGCTCAATTTCGAACCTGGTAGCTCTGATACCATATGTAACAACTCAATTGCAACTTCTAATATTAACTACCAATTTTCTGCTAAATATAACTAACTTGTTTTTTTTTTGTCAAGAGTTTCCACATTTGTTTCAACTGAATCAATTTAAATTTCAACTAACATCTAAGTTTTCAATTTCAGCTAAGTTGATACAACTAACTATTTCCACCAACCATTTCATGAAAGAACAATAACTAAATAACTGTTAAACTAGGGTTTTCCACTTTTCATTTAAATGGTAAGAACTTCAAAGTAAAGTAATTTACATAACATTTAGTTTTCAACTATTTTCAAACTTCAATTTAGCTGAAAAGAAATGACTAACTAAATTAACTGGAAAGAGCATTTACATAATTCCAAGAACATAAATGTAACGATCTTAACTAACTTTTCATTTATTCCAAAATAAAATTACAACTGATCATTTTACACTAAGTAATCATTTCAAATGCTTTAAGAGAGAAAATAGGGTTTCAAGAGTTTATAGTTAAGAAGTTGAAGCACTTGATCTTGACATAGTCATCATGGGAAAAAAAGATATCATAAGGGGCTTTACCGCCCAATCGAAGACCTACTGGTCTCCCGTGTTCCCTCAACTGAAGGAACCCATCCCTTCACGAGGGTAATCAACAAGGATCTCTTTTTATCATCATAACACCTCTGAGCCTAGTGTCAAGGACCTATACCTCCTGATCGACCTTACTAAGGGTACCTCCCAACTAGAAAAGCCACTATGATCAGTGGTATATCTGGTACTTGATAGCTGACAGATGTTGAATCTAGCATCGTACCTTGGCCAAGGATTTTAATACTATTAGCACTCCTGTGCCAATATCTCTGGCACTCATGTGTCGTCAGCACTCTCACCCTTGGTCGACATGATCACATTGTTTTAATGTTTATCTTTTAAATACAATTAAGTTCTTTGTATTCCCATATTACATTTGCATTCCAATTTCATCTTGCAGTAGGATCTTTAAGCAAAGACATATTTATTAGAGATTTACAATTGAAGGAAAAGATTGTCCGGCTCAACAAGCACATTACTCTTTAGGAATCATAAGTAAAATTTTAAGGCCCGGGAGAACTCATTATTTGTTCCCCTTCAAATTGTCTTAATTTGAATATTCTCATTAAACTCTAGACAACCCTGTTCCACATATCAGATTCAAGATTTCAATAAAAGGGTTCGAGGTTAAAGAGAATAGGAAGAGAAGTTATAAATATTCGGTTCTACCCAGATTAACCAAGATAGTTTAAAAGAAGCTCAGACTTGTTATGAGAGAGAGTATTGAATTTGATCAATAAAAGCAACAACTACGTTGATATCAAATCTCAGCCACGAAAAAGAGACTTTGATTTACATGGATTCAAAATTAAATCATTTCACTATTGAACAATACCATCGATCAACAGACTTGAATCCTTTAATGAAGAAAAATATTAACAAAAAAGATCATATCGGAGATACCAAGTCAAGCAACAGATTGTTTAACATATTCATACATGCCTGTGAAGTTCCTTGGTGCAGGAGCACCTATTTTATTTCTTGCCTCCATAAGGCCATTTGTAAATAGTTTATCTATTTTGTGTATTGAGTCTTATAATAAGGTTTATAAAACAATTTTATAGGTGTTTGAGTCTTAGTAATTCATATTTTAAGTCATTTGTCAAATAATGTTTAAAGTTGGTCTATATTGTAAAAATTGTAAAAGTTGCTCAAAAAAGTTGTCAAGCAACTTGTCAAAAAGTATCATTAAGGTGTTTTGTCAACAAACTAATCAAAAGGTAGTTTAAAATGGTTGGTTTTATTTGTAAATGTATAAATACACCCTCAAAAACTCGAATTGGGGGTTGGAGACATCATTTTTTAAGTTTGATAAATGGAAACCTCAAGTTTTGTGTTCATTTTTTGATTTTCACATTGTTTCCAGATTGAAGTTGTGATTTGTACGGCCTATAATGGACTCAAATAATGGGGTATCATATATGGATGGAAAGATATATTTTTCTAGTTTCCAATTCTTTTTGTCTCATTGAATTTTATTGAGTTTCGTGGATGATATGATTATTTTGGTGAGACTACCTATTCTAACAATATTGTGCAGAATTTACAATCTGAAAAGTGTGATGGTATGGAATATAAATTCTATATTTTGGATTTGAAACCAAATTTATTTTGTTACCATGTGAATCTACTTTCATTTTCTTCAAGTCTCATCAAATTTCATTAAGATTTGAATGAGTTATGACTATTTTTGTGAGGGAAGGTCTGAACCCTACCTAGGGTTTGCAGTTTTGGGAAAAATACAATAACTTTCATTTAAACCATTGGATCTTCATAAGAATTGGAAGAAAATACTATAACTATGTTTTATTTAATCTCACTAGAGGGATTGGATTCATTATTTTTTTTGTAGAAGTTATTAATGACTGTTCGTGGCAATAAATTGTGGGCTGCCATAGTTATGTTTCCAATGTGATATACAATGCCTAATAACATGTGTTATACAAAGAATGTTTTGGATTATTGTTGAAGGTTTGTGAGATGTGTTGTGAATCCTCCTAGCTCTGCATCAAATTTGGTATCAGAGCCTGAAAAGGATATGGGCTGGTGAAGTTTGTTGGTTTGGTGTTTGTGGTTGTGTGTTGTGTAGGTTGAGGAAGTAACCTGATTACCTAGGTGTGGCAAAGTGAAGTGGAAGCAAGGAGAGACTTGCTTGTGGAGATGGATTTGTTGAGAAGATTAGAAAGATTTTTGCAAGCTGAGGATTCAAGAAGGAAGAAGGAAAGAGAGGAAAAAGAGTTGAGAAAGATGGAGAGAAAGAAGGCAAGACAAATAGAGTTTGAGAATGCCTTGGAAGAGATAAGCCAAAGGTTGGAAAGATTAGACAAAGAACACCAAATTCTTAAGAAAGCACTAAGGAGTTGGAATATACCAATATCAAAGAGGTTAATATGGCCTCTAAAGAATATTATTAAGAAGCAAAGAAAACAAAAGAAGGCAACAAATGAGACAGAGGTAAAGTTTGAATCTACTATTCAAGTTGAGCAAGGTAAGTTACAAGTTGAGATGCATGATATTCCAATTGTGTTTGAAGATGAACATATTGATGTTGAGATTAATGATATGGTTGTTGTTGGTACTCAAGTATTTGATGAAATTGTTCTTGATGAACATGTTGAGAAGGTTGTTGATGTTACTAATAACCTTGGTATTGATACTCAAGTTGATGATGATAAATTTATTGATAACATTGATGTTGATATTCATGATCAAGTTGTTGTTGATAATAAAGTTGTTAATAAAGATGTTGCAGATTTGTTTGCTAATGAGGTATATGAAATTTTGAAAGAGTATGATGTAGGTTATGGTTATGGTGAAATTTTTTTATGGTACTCTAATGATGAGAATGAAGATATAGATGATGCTACTAAGGTTTATACACAAGAAATAGAGTTTTGGAGCCTAGAAGTTGAGAAGATGATGGAGAAGAGATGGTATAAGAGGAAGAGGAAGAAGGACCCAAGGAAAATTTCCAAGATGAAGGACAAAGTGAAAAGGAATTGGAAGATCAGGAAGAAGGAAATTCAAAGGGGCTTGAATTCTTTTGCCCTCGGGAGTTTGGTGTAGGAGCACCTATTTTATTTCTTGCCTCCATAAGGCCATTTGTAAATAGTTTATCTATTTTGTGTATTGAGTCTTATAATAAGGTTTATAAAACCATTTTATAGGTGTTTGAGTCTTAGTAAGTCATATTTTAAGTCATTTGTCAAATAATGTTTAAAGTTTGTCTATATTGTAAAAATTGTAAAAGTTGCTCAAAAAAGTTGTCAAGCAACTTGTCTATAAGTATCATTAAAGTGTTTTGTCAACAAACTAATCAAAAGGTAGTTGAAAATGGTTGGTTTTATTTGTAAATGTATAAATACACCCTCAAAAACTCGAATTGTGGGTTGGAGACATCATTTTTTAAGTTTGATAAATGGAAACCTCAAATTTTGTGTCCATTTTTTGATTTTCACATTGTTTCCAGATTGAAGTTGTGATTTGTACGGCCTAGAATGGACTCAAATAATGGGGTATCATATATGGATGGAAAGATATATTTTTCTAGTTTCCAATTATTTTTGTCTCATTGAATTTTATTGAGTTTTGTGGAAGATATGATTATTTTGGTGAGACTGCCTATTCTAACAATATTGTGCAGAATTTACAATCTGAAAAGTGTGATGGTATGGAATATAAAGTCTATATTTTGGACTTGAAACCAAATTTATTTTGTTACCATGTGAATCTACTTTCATTTTCTTCAAGTCTCATCAAATTTCATTAAGATTTGAATGAGTTATGACTATTTTTGTAAGGGCAAGTTTGAACCCTACCTAGGGTTTGCAGTTTTGGGAAAAATACAATAACTTTCATTTCAACCATTGGATCTTCATAAGAATTGGAGGAAAATACTCTAACTATGTTTTATTCAATCTCACTAGAGGGATTAGATTCATTATTTGTTTTATAGAAGTTATTAATGACTGTTCGTGGCAATAAATTGTGGGCTACCATAGTTATGTTTCCAATGTGATATACAATGCCTAATAACATGTGTTATACAAAGAATGTTTTGGATTATTGTTGAAGGTTTGTGAGATGTGATGTGAATCCTCCTAGCTCTGCATCATTCCTCAATTCAGATATCCTCAACCTCCATTTCTTGGGAAGAACCTGCTAGCTCAACACTGTCATTGGAGATGCAAATCCAGAAAAGAACTTCACTACAAAAGTGGGGAATTAACTTGAACAACATATCCATGCCACACACATAGCTACCTTCAATATTTTTGAAGGAAAAGACTATAAAAGATCACTGAAGAGAAGAGAGGAGGACAAAAATTAATCGAGCCAAGATACAGAGACAAGTTTAAGCTAAAGGAATGAAAGACTTGAAAGAAGCGGTGAGAAAAGAGGATTGACTCAAACACTTAGCTTCTGGGCTAGGCAAAGAATTCCACTCTGAAATAAAACTCGATGCTTAAACTCAGAGGGTTGAATAGAATGAGGAAGAAAATTTATCAATCCAGATGAAGAATGAAGAATGAATATACTTCTTCCCAACGCCTTTCCCTTCATTTGTCTAATCTTGGACATTTCGGGTTTGAAGGTGGCACGAGCTTGGGAGTTTTGATTCCACAAAAAAAAAAAAAAAAATCTATTAACCATTCAAAGTTATTCCCTTAAAAAGGGACGATACTCCAACATCATTATAATTAAATTAAATCTTTAACATCCTTTAGTAAAAATATATTCCAAGTTGATTTGCTCAACTAAGAGGATGGAATCGAATATTTTAATTATATCCATTATTAAATAACCAATTGAAATCTCTTGTAAGGGTGATTATTGATTTTTATTTAATTTAAATTGACTTATTTAATTAATATTTATATTAAATTATTAATGGCCAAGTTACAATTTTGATTCCTTGTCTTACACTGGCTTAAGGTGAGATGACAATTTCCGATCCTCTATTAACAACTACCTCTCCCTGATAACATCTCCTTTCCTATCACAATGTTGCCAGTCCTACATTCACTGATAGGTATTATGGTTAGAATATTCACAGTGGCTATATTAATATGCATTTAAACATAAATTCAATTTCACATGAACAAGAAATTCAATTGCAATAAAAGATCATTAACTTTATAGTTACAATAAATTAAACATCTATTTTATTCTCAATTTCACATTCACATTCACATGAAACAGTTACTTGCAACTAACTTTGCATCCAAATATACATAACCAAATTCATAGTCTCAATGTAAGGGATGCAACACACCATCTAGCAAGACTTGTCTGATTTTATGTTTATTAATGTAGACTTCAAGGTGTAGGGGATCATTATGATTTGTATTTTATGCAGAAAGAACTTGTTCTAAAAAGGTGACATGATGAGGTGTAGCTAGGTATCCAACCATGGCCTAAAATTGTTAACATTTAGGTTAGAAGGCACAAATGTATCTTGCAAGGCTTTGTCTAGAATGGCCCTGTGCTCTAGGGAAATGTGAAGCAAATCAAGAATAGATATCTATGTGTGTGTCTTTCTTACATGATCAAGGAGTTATACTGACTTTTCGGTTGTGGATTAGAGGTAGCACCTTGCAAGGTCACCTTAGCTCTATGTAGCTAATGACAACACATTCTAAACTTTTATTAATGGTTATGGTAGCAACATGATTATCAAGGGCTCAAATGTGATTGATGGTATAGTCATGCACAACACAGGTATAATTAGCACTATTATTATTTTCTGAACTGAATGCCTTCCCTTTCCTATGGTCTTGCAAGGGATTTTTGAATATGGTGTGATCAACATTGGTTTTAGGTTGTGAATTATCCACTTATATGTCTCCTTGTTCAATAAGATGTTGAATGGGGTTTTTGAGTGTCCAATAGGATGATGTTTTTGTGTCCTTTGCCATAATGATATTCACAAAATTCATTTTCATTCCACCAATTAGGTTTGACCAAAGTCAAATCATATGTCTTAATGTTTGGAATTTGAATGGCGTTTGATTGTAAAATTTTCTTCAAAAGTGACTCAATGGGTTCCCCTAAAGGTGTATATGTTCTCTTGGTGCAAGGAGGTCCTTTGCATTGTTTTTTGTTCTTTTGGACATTCAATGTCTGATCATGACTAGGTGTTGGTGTGTTTGATATGTATGGACCTTTAAGATGAAGGTTGGGGTCACCTTGATTTACCACTTTAGCATTCATGACCCCATCATTAGTGGCATTCTTATTTCGAGACCAAAAGTTACCCTTGGCACTAGGAGCATTAGGGGTCTCTTTGAAGATCTTTACTAGTCCTTTTGCCATGAGAGCCTTCTTAATAAATACCCCTTTCTCAATGACATCCTCAAAATTTGTGCAACATTGGATTTGAATTTGGATCATTAATTATGTGTGGAGACTTTATCTAAAAATGGTGACCAATTTTTTCTCAGGTATGTGACAAGGAAATTTATTAGCCATGTTGCACCATATTTGATAGAATGATGTAAGTGATTCTCCCTCTTTTTGTTCAGTGGTGTACAATGTTACTATTACCAATTTTTCGCTACAACTCAATTGGTCGAGCTAGATTAAACATTGTTATATCTTAAAGTGAAATTATAGTTATTTATGCATTATGCTTAAGGGTTGTTTCCACCTTATTCATTATTTGTCAAGTGACAGTTATGCTTTGAGATGAGGAAACATAATTTTAGAAGTGTTATTCAACATTTCACAATCAAATGAAGTTCAAAATTGAGCATACATGTAATAAAGCATTTTAAATGCTTTCATTTATTTCATAAAGTGATTCATATTTATAGAGCTTCATTTGGTTGCGAGAATCCAAATGATAATACAACATTGCATTGAGATGCATTTTATTTTCGAAATGAAAAGCATGAGATTGAAATCAAATATCCACACAAGTCGTGGATGGGACTGTCACAGTGCATCACTAGTATCACACTACATTATGGAAGATGCATTAAAGGAAGAAATCACATAAGTAACAACATAAGCATCATTTCCTGATGGATCGATGGTCGATGTTGAAGTGGTGCACCTTTTGTCTTCTCCAAGCTCCATTGACCTATAGAAAGGAAGAGAGGGATGTCAAAGGCTCTAATTATGAAGATACCTATATGAACCATCAACAATAATGTAGTCTGCTACTAATCATACACTAAAACAATCAAGTGAAGTGCAGACACATAAGCTGAAGGAGAAACATCAATATGATCATGATATATTATTTTTTATTCTAACTTTGTTTGTTTCCTTGTGCATTTATAGGGAAAATCATGAAGTTGATTATTATTTGAAGATGAAGCATGTGGAGTAAAACGGGCTCCCACAAGGGTAGAGCTCAGCATGCTGCCCTTATTCATTCCAAGTGGGCCGAGATAGTAATTGCATCATCATATTCATCAAGAAAATAAATGATATACAACTGAAAGAGTAAAGCAGAGTTATCCATCAAGCTATTAAACCAACTGTGCATTCATAACAATCAGGTAAATGCTTTCTGAAAGCTACGGGTGAATAGTGATTTTAATCTGCTAAATCATTTAATTGAGTACATTCATCTCAAGCATTGTTGTATGGTTTGTGTTATTTTTCCACAATATTATTTGTTCATCATGTTCATAATGGCATACAAAAACCAAAAGTGTTCTTTCTCTTAATCAAGAACAGTGAACAGGCATACATATGCCTCAATGAAGAGAATTGTTTCAATTTTCATCTCAGAAGAGAGTAGATTCATGGAATAGTTTATTAAATGGAGCATAAAAATGCATGAAGAGTGCCAGATATAAGCAGTTTAGTCATTCATTGAGTGTTGAAGCAATCAACTTGCTTGTAGGTACATAGTACAGTGTTCAAGTGAGTTTAATGTAATCTTTTGGTTAACAATGAAATGAAATAGTCCAAGGTATACCATTTTTAGAGTTTTGTTTCTTCATTTGTCATGTATTTCAAATGGTGATACAATAGGTGAAAGTCATTTCAGAATGAACAGGAGATGGCAAAGCATAAGAGAAGGTGCTTTTGAAGTGTTAGTTGGTTGTAAGAGGAAGTGCAGTCCATAGAGCTGCAGTATTTTAAATCAAAATCTTTGCATAAATTCAAAACAGAATCAAGATGCCAACTAGTCTACAGTCTCAGTCAAAAGCATTATGTGTGTAAGGAAGAAACAACATGGAGATGGTGTATGAAAATAAAACAAGGATACATTTCCAGAATCTCTTATACTCGAATGAGGGTTTTCAATAGTAATGAAAAAGAAACACATGGGAATTTTCTATAAAAAGAAGATGAGTTGGAATTTAGCTGAAGATACATTAAGAAGCACATTTTCTTTACAAATTAAAAATACCCACATACTGAAAATTGAAGAATTCGAATGCCAAAAGGAACCTAGATTTTTTGCAGTTATCAAAATATACAGACTTCTTCATATCACAAGTGAACTCATATGGTGGAGTTTAAATAGATAGAGAAATCAGTAGGAGTAAATCTTCATGGGTCGAGCCCAGTTTTCATATAAATGACAAGATATACATATTTTTGTTTATTCTTCATACACCCATATTGGGGTTTTGATTTAAAAACAGATTTTACAATTTCAGTAACGAATGCCCATGTCTAAGTTTTGCAACTGAAAGTGCAAAAGAAGTAAAAATCATCATGGGTCGAGCCAGTTCTACATGAATATCAAGACACATAGATTTAATGCCATTTCCAGAATACCCATGAGAGGGTTTGAACTAAAATGTAGATTTCTCATATACCCATATCGTGTTTCTACAGGAACAACAAAATGCACAGTATTTCTTCAAAGTAATGAACACCCACATGAGGGTTTGTTTCAAAATGCTGAATACACACTATTTTCTCTTGGGTCGAGCCCAAGAGTTTACAAGAAAACCCATTGTGTGCAGGAGTGGCTGTGGCCTGGAGGGAGCTTTTTGCTCTTACAAAAGTCTATCATTTTACAGAAGGAGATAAGCCATTATAGTTTTCAATCAGATCCAAAATTTCTAAGTGAAAAGCAATAGAGATGCATGAACATGGCGCGGCTTGAGTATGGCCATGAATTGATAGATAAAGAAAATCTTTCTTAAGCTTTCTGTAGAAAGAAGTATACAGTTGGGACACAACTTACCATTTTGTGCCTGTAGGAGAACACACTGGCCGTGGCCAGAACATTCATAGGAAGCTCCAAAATTAAAAGCTTTCATCATGGTGGCCAGAGAAAAACATAAGGAACCCCAAGCTCAAGGCTCGAGCTCTCTCAAAATAAGCACAAAAAGTAAAAAATGCATTAGAGACTGTGCCAGCCACGGCCACAAAACCAAAATAAACTCAGGAAGTAAAGCCATAAAAGCTATAAACAATAGCTCACCAGGTGTGCAGTTGAGGAGAGAAGTCCATGAACTAAGCTCTCACATTGAGCTTCTAGACATGAGTTCATGCTCATACAAAGCGGCCAAGAAAATAAAGTCACAAGAATGCATAGAGAAATCAGAGACCAAGTATGTATAGGTTGCAGCCTTAATGGCCATTCTTGCTTTTCGAATGAAGTGGAAAAGCCACAATATATCAAAAATAAAGCTTACCCAGTGAAGGATTTGACCATCTGAAGACAAGAGTGAAGATTCTCAAGCATGTGAGCTACAGACTGAGCTTGCTCATGGCGGCACCATCCTTTTAGGTAGAGCTAATGTCTTCAAAATGATGATTGCAAAAATGAAATCATTTTTAGGGTTTGACTTGTTTTGTCCCTTGCCCTAATTTGAATTAGGTCAAACATTATGATTATCTTGAATATTCACATTTGACAATAGCATGTGGAGAAATTCGAATTTAGGGTTGTTTTGCATTGTGAATTAAAAATCTGAAGCTTAATGCCTTGAGGGGCCAAATTTCATATGCCTAGGTTGATGTGTTTAAGTCCTTAGGGCTTGAGATTTGATATTGTCACTCACACTTGTGCCTTAGTGAAAATTGAAGATTTGAATATCCTAGTTTATTGATTTTGTGAGAAATCAATAAGAATTACAAGGTAATCTCACTCATAAATTAGGGTTTTTATTTTCAAATTGATTTTAAAGAAATCAATTGAATATATCTATAAGAGAGAGTAATATTGCCTAATATGTTATATGATTTTTGAAGAAAATCAAGCATTGTATTGGTCAAATAAGAATGTATTTCTTTTTTGCAAAAGATTTAGCAATCTTTAATTGCAAAAATAAAACAATTCTAAAATCTACAATCATGTAAAGAAGAAGCATAAAGCAATACTTATAAATTGTTTTATGATTTCTTGCTATTTTTAGCAAATTCGTATTAACTTTTTCTCTTGGTCAGATTTGAGATTCATCTTGGAGAGATAAGGCATTTTTTTGGCTTTTAAAGAAAATTTAGCCTATTTTTAGAAGCTTTTCAGTATGATCATGGGAAAAGAGATGTTTTTTTGCTTTTATGCAGTCTTTTGGGATAGTTTTGAGGCTTTTTTCCTTGAGCTTCTTTGTGAGCTCGGATTAGGGTTTCTAGGAGTTATATTTTGAAGAGGCTTAGTTTTCTTCCTCTCTTCTCAGTTTAGAATATAGTTTCTTGCTCTTAGTATTTTGAGCTTGTAAACTCAGTTTTACTGAGTTCAAACAGATACACTCTTTCAGTTTCAATAAAGCAGTAGAGTTCTTCTTTTCATTTTCTTGTCTCAATCCGGTAACAACAGTTTGATGTCTTTGTGTTTTCAAGTTTGAAGCCTTAAATGTCCTACTTTTATGAGTTTCTACACAAAATTTCATGTTTTCAGGATGTATGATTTATTCAATTCCTTCAAATCTTCATACAAATTACTGATGAAATCAAGTACCAATGAGATTGTGAGAACTATTGTAATAGAGGAATTGTTGAGTGGTAAAGTCTAGATTTTTTTCAGAAATAACAGCTAATCACCAGTTAGATTTAATTTTTAATTTCAGTTCATCCTTCTAACTCTTTCCTTCAAAAAAATACTTAGAATAGGATCAATCATTCGGAGAACCAACTCACTCTGGAGACTCCTTCATTTAGATCACCCACATCTAAAAAAGGTTTCCATGTTTCAGTAGATTGTTGAATATTGTATTCAGTAGGGTGCAAATCTAATTGATAATAGTTTTTGGCACTCCCGGTGGGACTCTAAAAGCTATTTTCAGACAAATTTTAGTATTTTTAGTTTGTTTTTTGGTGTATGCAGCATATTTTCCAGCCTTCTTGAGGCTCATTACAATATACCTAGTGACTCCAATTATGATTTTGCATGCTAGTGCATCCTACGCATGAGAAAGATACAAATGAGATCAAGTTCTACACCCTTCGGATATCGAGAGTTGTCCCCATCATGAAGAAGAGGTAGAACAACAAGGAGGCTCTTTGAGACACCTACAAGATCGAAGTCAATGCCTCCTCTTTTCAGTTCCTTGGTTTTATCACCAAGAGTACCGGTTCTGATATCACAAGCACCGCCAATGGTAGCACCAAGGCGAAACCCATTCGTACCTTTCAATGGAGGCAGTCCATTAAGCATTGTTCAACACGATGACATCCCAATTGCAGCACTTAGAAGTCTACCATATTTCACCAGGGAGGACCTCACAACACCAGATGAGCATATTTGTGATGTAGCCACATTATGCTCAATTCACAACATCATGTAGGAGAACGTCACTTTAAGGTTGTTGGCTGTGTCACTCAAAGGAAAAGTATTACAATGGTTCAGAGGTCTCGCAGCCAACTCAATCATGACATGGGATGCATTAGGTAACTATTTATATCAACATTTTGTTGACAAATCTAATAATCTATCTTTGTTAGAGCAGTTGAGCACCATTCAGAGGGCGCCACATGAGCACTTGGCCAATTTCAACTACCAATTTCAGAGGACTTGGGACAAGATTCCTACAACGGTAAAACCTTTACTAGCACATACTTTTTTGTTTTACTTGAAAGCTTTAAATAGTAAGATTGCGGTTATGACCCAATCTATGGGTGGGCTTACACTTCCTAACGCTTATGACATAGCCATTAGAGCTAAGAACTATCTCATCCAAGCTGGAGACATAGCCCCTAGACCTCCTATGCCTTTGTATCTAGAAATACAGCCACCTACCCCTACTGTTGTACCTCCCTTAGTTGTTGTCCCTCCTATTCCAGCAATAGGGTATCATAACGCAGCCCAAGAAGTTGTTGCTCCAGCCCCAAATCAGGAGATGCAAGAGATTAAAAGCATATTAAAGACCTTTGGAAATGATCTCGTGACCATTAAAAAGCATGTTGGCCAAGAACATAAGCCTTATCAAGCCCCTTATCAGCAAAACTAGCCAAAGAGGCCTATTTTTTAGAATGATTAGCAAGCCCAAAGAAGGAATTTTAATCCTCGGTCATTCTAGCCATACAATCCAAATGTAGCCAGTTCGTCAAAGGAAATTGTGCCCCAAAATAATGTTGCCCAGGATTGCGATTGGTATTATCCATGCAATCAACCCCATAACCAATTAGCATGTGCTAATGGAATGAGAAATCAGGCTTTAATGGTTCAAAATAACTATGTTGGTTCAGAAAGTGTTGCAGATCAGAATCAAGAACAATAAGATAATGTGGAAGTTGCCTTGCCAAACTGGCAAAGCTTTGAATTCTATGGTGTGAATGGTCAAGATCAGCAAAATTCGCCTATTTCGGCTAATACCAAGTCAAAAAAGAGGGCTATGGATCCGGGACAGCAAGCTGTAAATTCACAGTAGCATCCTACAAATAGTAAACATCCCATTTCATCAAATGTTAACATTGTCATGCAGCCTAAAATGCAAATTCTGCAGAGAGGCCAAGAGATACCTAGCAAGGAGCACTCAAGAACGCACTCGCAGCCTTTGCAAAGGCAAAACAATGCTGTTGTTACAAAAAACCAGTAGAAGGTAAATTCTTCATCATTTAATATTGTTGAGCATCTCAAGAAAATCACTGTTAGTATGTCGGTATTAGATGCTTTACACCTTCCAGGGTAGAAAGGTTTACTGCAGGAAGCTTTAGTTGAGTTGTCTATTTCTGAGAACGCTAATCAAGGAGTTGCAAAGGTCGTGCTTGCTAATGATCTGGAAGATAAAAATGAGCAAAAAACTAAAGAGGTAAAGCCTCCCCCGTTCTACTTAAGTCTAATTATTGGCAATAAAATTGTTCATAATTGTATGGTTGATTCTGGTACTAGTAGTTCAGTCATGCCTAAAAGTTTAGCCAATAAGTTAGGTCTTGTTTATGAGCCTAATCCCCAGAAAGGCGTAGTGCAATTAGATGGGTATGTTGTTAAAACTGTTAGTATTATCAAAAATCTAGCTCTTACTTTGCACGCATCCTCGAGTTTTTCTATTCATCGGGATATACATGTCATTGACTTATCACCGCACTTTGCCATTTGTCTTTTGAGGGATTTTACAACCAAGTTGGGTGGGTTTCTATCTTCTGATTGGTCTCATTTGTTTTTTAGAACAAGGTATGGTATAAAAGTGACCATAAAGTCTGAGCCTCTCGCCAAAGACCATATCAAACCATATTCACCAAATCCTATAAATGCTAACCTCTATGCCACCTTTACAGTGGAGGAGAAAACCATGACCTCAAACTGTAGCACCCATATAGACAATATCAATCTAGATGAATGGGCAACCAAAGATCACGAGCTTGATCCATTTCAGCACACAAATGAGATAGGATTAGGAGTCTATATGATTCGAGAACCTAATTACAATATTCCTAATCTTTGTAAAGAGGAAGAACTATCTGCAGAAACAGGAAATGAGCTTTGGAAACTTTACTTCGATGGTTCTAGAAGCAGTATTGGTGTTGGAGGTGGGGCTATGTTGATATCACCTGAAGGAGATAAATACTTTTCATCTTGCAGATTTTCTTTTAGCTATTCGAATAATATAGCTGAGTATGAAGCGTTGGTGCATGGCCTTGAATGGGCCCGCAAAAGAGGTATTAAATGCTTGCAAGTTTATGGTGATTCAGAACTAATTGTAAATTAGGTCAGAAATTTAAATGCTACCAAGAATGATTTGCTTAAGAAATATAAGCATCGTGTATGGGATTTAATGGAAGATTTTGATGCTTTTAATATTGTTTTGATTCCTAGAGGGGAAAATAAGCATGATGATAGGCTTGCTGCCATAGGAGCCCAATTTGATATTCCCAATTAAATTCATAAAGTAGAGGCACACCAATATGTAAAAATAGTGGTTAGACCTTTTGTGCCTGACAATAACACGAGCTGGCAAGTTTTTGACAGCGATGAGCAAATTGTAAATTTCTTGATTGTTGAAGCTGAGTTTGCAGATGGAAACCAGCAAAAATGGCAGTAGCAATATGAGGACTAGATTGTGCAGTTGAAGACTAAGAAGCTACCAAAAGGTTTGGTGACCTTGGAATTTGTGTTCAATTTAGATGACCAAGCACGGAAAGACAAGTGTGGCTTGACTGTTAAAGAAGAACATTATGCAACCATTGAAATCTTCAAAGGAAAGCTTCTCAAGTTGGGAAAGGTATGTAATAAGGAGGAACAACAAGCATTTATTCTATTATGTCAGAAACTTAGTGATGTTTTTGCTTGGGAGTACAAGGATTTGAGAGGTTTTAACCCAAAACTAGCCCAACATACTATTGAATTAGAACCTGGCACAAAACCAGTAAGGCAGAAACAAAGACCGCTTAACCCCAAATTAGAACACCTTATGAAGGCTGAACTGAATAAACTAGTTGAGAGTGGTATTATTTTTCCTATCAAACACACCTCTTGGGTGTCAAATTTAGTACTAGTTAGGAAGAAAAGTGGAGAAATCAAATTATGTGTCGATTTCTGAGATTTAAATAAAGCATCACTGAAAGACCATTACCCACTCCCTTCCATGGAGAAAATTCTACAAGTAGTTTATGGTTCTGATAGATTTTCTTTGCTAGATGGTTACTCAAGTTACAACCAGATTCTAGTTAAGCAAGAAGATCAATTCAAGACAACATTTACAACTAAGTGGGGCACAATGGCCTACAAGAAGATGCCTTTCGACTTATCCAATGTTGGAGCAATGTTTCAGCATGCGATGGATATGGCCTTTCATGACCTTATGAACAAGTTCGTTCTGGTATACTTAGATGATATTACTGTTTTTTCCAGAAATGCTAACGAACACCTTGATCATTTGGAGCAGATTTTTTAGAGATGCAGAGAGTTCAAAGTGTCTCTCAATCTGAAGAAGTGTATATTTTCAGTGCACGAAGGCAAACTACTTGGAAATATTGTTTCAAAGCAAGGTATTTCTATAGACCCTGAAAGAGTCTCCGCAATTCTTGAATTGTCATTACCAGCTCATAAGAAAGGCTTGCAAAGCTTTCTTGGAAGAATAAATTTTGTGCAGAGGTTCATACCAAATATTGCAGCTTTGTTGCAACCTCTCACTTCTATGCTTAAAAATAATATGCCATTCAGTTGGACCAAGGAAGGTAAGAGAAGCTTTGAGCGGATTAAGGAAGCTCTTGCAGCTACTCCTACTCTCATTAATCCAAATTTTGACAAGGACTTCATCCTGTATGCCTTTGGAGGAATAGACACAGTTTCAGCTATGTTATGCCAGCAAAATGATGAAGGCTTGGAGCAGCCTGTAGCATTTTTCAGCCAGGTGTTGCATGATTACGAGGTAAAATATTCTTTTTTCGAGAAGCATGTTTTTGCTGTTGTGAGAAGTTTAAAAAAATTCAGGCATATGTTGTCCAACAGCAAGATTCATTTGTTGGTTTCTCATTCAACTGTTAAGGAGTTTTTACTTAACAAAGATATAAATGATAAGTGTGTTGGTTGGATTACCAAAGTAATGGAATTTGACGTTGATATAAAGGTAACCAAGCTTGTTAGAGGCAAGGGTTTGTGTGAACAGATTGCTGGAAATGAAGACAACTTAAAGGAACCTGTAAATACAAAAACAATGTTAAATGATGATGTTGCAGGTGTTGTTCCAGTGTTGCCTGCTACTTGGTTACAGTAGATGATGCATTATTTGCAAACTGGTGAGTGCCTCGAAGGCTTAGACAGAGTGAAAAAAAGGTATTACATATTACAAGCCATTCCTTATGCAATTATTGATGGCATTCTTTATAGGAGCGATTTCCAAGGTGTTTTATTGCATTGTATTCAGCCTGATCAAGTTGACAATCTTTTAGCAGAGTTTCATGATGGACCTTCAGGAGGTCACTTTGCTGCAAGAACAACAGCTCTAAAAATTATGCGAGCTGGTTATTACTAACCAGATCTATTTAAAGATGTTATTACTTGGGTCTGATAATGTGAGAAATGTGCTTTATTTTCTGGAAAACAAAGGCTTGCAGCATTGCCCCTACATCTGATTTAGGTAGAATAGCCCTTTGCCAAGTGGGGCTTAGATTTTATTGGTCCTATCAATCCGCCTTCAAATGTGGGTCATAAGTGGATACTTACTACCACATATTATTTTACAAAATGGACCGAAGTTGTTGCTTTAAAGGAAGCAAACAAGACTTTTGTGCTTAATTTCTATCAAGATCTCATATTGAGATTTGGTGTTCCAGACTCAATCATTTCTGACAATGGTTTGGCTTTTATTGGTTTGAGGATTTCTGATTGGTCAGTTAGAAATAACATTTATTTGAACACGTCTTCTAATTATTATCCGCAGGGCAATGGATAGGCGGAATCTACAAATAAGAATCTGATTCAGATAATCAAAAAGACTGTTGAGGATAATCAGTGGACATGGCATGAAAAGCTGAAGTTAGCCCTTTGGGCTGACAGAATAACTCCTAATAGGGCCACTGGTTGTTCACCTTTTGTTCTAACTTATGGAAAAGAAGATAAGTTACCTATTTCCATTGAGTTGCCAACTTTAAGTTATGTTAAGGAGTTGGAATTGCTGAAAGAACAGCCTCTTGAAGTAAGATTTGCACAGCTAGTAGAGCTGGAGGAAACCAGAAAGGAAGCTCTCAGACAGCTCGAAATACATCAAGCTCAGATGAAGAATTATTTTGATAAGAGGGAAAGACCACGTGATTTCATTGTTGGAGATCTGGTTTTCAAATGGAATGAATTTAAAATCAGACCTGGACGACATTCCAAGTTCGATGCAATTTGGGACGGGCCTTATGTGATCACAGAGTGCAAGGAACACAACGCGTTCCAACTTTCCAAGTTAACTGGCGAGGTGTTGTCTATCCCAATTAATGGGATCCACCTCAAGCATTGCCTCTGAGATAAGTTCTATCTTGTAGATAGGTAGAGTAGTATTGAAAATAAGTGTGTTCCACACATTTACTTTCAGTAGTTTTTCTTTCCCTAAGTGTTGTCGTGCATGTTCTATTGGCCATCAGGGCCTATTAGTTTGCTTTCAGTTCAGTTTTGTTTTCTTTTGTTGCTTTTTGGAGTGTTGTTCGAATTTCTGACTTTCAAGAAAGGGTAGTTTTGACTTCGCGCCCAATGGAGTGTTCTAAGGCAATTGATCTATGCTTAATAGGAAATCATTTAGCGGAAATCGCCAAAATGTTACCAATTTTTCACTACAGCTCAATTGGTGGAGCTGGATTAAACATTGTTATATCTTAAAGTGAAATACAATTATTTCTACATTATGCTTACGGGTTGTTTCCACCTTGTTCATTATTTTTCAAGTGACAATTATGCTTTGAGATGAGGAAACATAATTTCAGAAGTGCCATTCAATGTTTCACAATCAAATGAAGTTCAAAATTGAGCATATATGTAATAAAGCATTTTAAAGGCTTTCATTTATTTCATAAAGTGATTCATATTTACAGAGCTTCATTTAATTGTGAGAATCCAAATGATAATACAACATTGCATTGAGATGCATTTTCTTTTTGAAATGAAAAGCATCAGATTGAAATCAAATATCCACACAAGCCATGGATGGGACTGTCACAGTGCATCACTAGTATCACACTACATTATGGAATATGCATTAAAGGAAGAAATCACATAAGTAACAACATAATCATCATTTCCTGATGGATCGATGGTTGACGCTGAAGTGTTGCACCTTTTGTCTAGAGAATCCTTCTTCATTCAGATCACCCACATTTGAAGAAGGTTTCCATGTTTCAGTAGATTGTTGAATCTTGTATTCAATAGGGTGCAAATCTAATTGATAATAGTTACTAGGGTCATGTCACTTTCTATGTTGTGGGATTTAAAGTGGTTAATAAATCTGTTAGCCAAGTCACCCCATGTTGTTATCCCAAGAGGAAGGTGCACAAACCATTCTAGAGCTGTCCCCGAAAGGCTTCAAGGAAATAGTCACATCAAATATGTTGGCTCATAAGCGATGTTCATACATGCCATGTTAAATTCTCATATATGCTCTACTGGATCCCCTTTCCCTTTGTATTTGTTAAAGTTTGGTGTGGTAAAATGTGGGGGGAAAGGTGGCATGTATAAGTTTTTGTTAAAAGGGTGAGGACACAATTCCTTCATAGAATATGTCTTCTTATTTATCCCAAATTCTATGTTTTCCATCTGTTGTTGTATTGCTTGTATTTGTTGCATCAAGGTGTCCATAGGGAATGGTGTCATGTTGGATTGTCCTTGCATAAGTAGATCAAAATTAATGTTAGGGGTGTGACTATATGATGAATTTTTCCCCAATGTTTGATTTATATTGATGTTGTATTGCAAAGGATTTAGATTTCCTTGTTGATAAATGGGTGTGGATGTGACATTTGTATTTGTGACATGAAATTAGTATTTGGTGTGACATATTTTTTCAATGGAAGTGGATTGGTGTTCAAATTTGTTCCAAAAGTTATGTTGGTATTTGGTGTAGCATTGATTGTTTGTGTTGGCACCTTAGATGTGACAATATGAATTATCCTTGTCTTGTTTGGTGGATTTTGACTTGCATTGATCAAGGGTGTATTGTTTTGTGTGCCAAAAGGATTTACAAATGTCGCACCCATGGGATTTGAAGATGAGCTACCAAATGTGAATGTTGATCCTTGGGACATAGTATGTGTTCTCTTAGCTCCAAATATTGGTGGATTGGGAATGTGTGTAGTGATTGCAATGTGTATTGTGGCCCCAAAGGGTAGACTAGTGAACATTTGTTGTGAAATAGGTTGACCAAGTGTGTAAATTTGTTTTGATTTGAACATTGAGTTTGTGATTGTATTACTCCCTCTACAATTGTGGAAGCGTCAAATTCAAAGGGGAGTTTAGCACCTCTTTGGGAAAGTGCAAGAAAGAATTTGTTTGGGTTTGCGCTAACAAGCTCATCCAAAAAATTTATTATTCTTGGGTCTTGGGAAGCATGTTTAATTTCTTCAGGGGTCAAACGTCTATTGACATCAATTAACGTGAGATTGGAAAATGTATTTGGTGTTTCTCTTTGTGGTGTTTGAGGTGGATTTAATTTGACCCAAGGTTTTTTTCTTTTGGGGGATTGAAAAGGGAATCATTTGAAGAGTCCATATCCTTTCTTTTTCCTCATGACCTTGTTTCAACCATTTAAGACTTGCAATCTAAGGATTGATAATGCAAAGATGGTAATGCAAGGTGAAATATGAGACTAAGCTATGTTTTTTATTTTATTTTTTGGATTTTTGAGGATAAAATGATGGAATATGTTAATGCACTTAAGACTAAGGTTTTGAGATGCAATGATGGTAGCAACCTTATGACCAAGGATATGATATGAAATGAAACCAAATGAAAATTTGACTAAGACTTTGGGATATGTAACTAATGATTAAGGTATGCCAAATGAACCTAAGGGTATGCACCTTTAGACCTATGAAAAATGTTACCAACCAAGCTATGGTAGTCCAATGTAAAAAACCAAATTGTTTTGACCTCAAAAGAACAAGATTTGATAAGAGGATGTTTTGACAAGGTGAGTCTAAACTAAGACATAAGTTTGAGACCAAATGATGATGACAATTGACTAATAGAAAGGATGAGGTCATAGACAATCTAAGCATGCAACAATGGACTGATCAAGGACATGGTAGCTTTACTAATCTGTAATCTGAGAGGTAAAAATGACTTAGACTGACCTAAGGTGATGTAAGTTATTAAAGGTGGGTAATTGCAATTCTCCTAAGCCAAAGAAATGCCACCTAAAGAATGTGATGAAATGGATTGCAAGTCTATGATTAGAGAACAAGGTCATTGTCATATTAATATATCTAAGACTAAGATTGGACAATGCTTTTCCCTAAATATTATGTTTTAGCAGTTGCGGCTCACTGTGTAGCA